>JAODAL010014229.1:0-88222 GCA_025379985.1 Phyllomedusa bahiana
AAAAGAAATTAAGAAAGCAGTCTCTGAGACAAGCTGAGAACACCCCACAAAAATCGCTGTATAAAAATCATTTTTCAGTAAAGCATCACAATCCCCACGGCAGCA
Source organism: Phyllomedusa bahiana (assembly GCA_025379985.1). Lineage (NCBI taxonomy): Eukaryota > Metazoa > Chordata > Amphibia > Anura > Hylidae > Phyllomedusa > Phyllomedusa bahiana. Next base: position 106 of record JAODAL010014229.1, read on the forward strand.
CCTTCCGGGATCAGTACAGTGAGGGAGTGTGAGCTCCCAGCGTCGCGCCCGGACTTAATATAGGCGGTGACGTCACAGAATCCCGCCGGTCTCTGATTGGCTTCATCTCTGCACATGTCATGCAGGCTATGCCCTTCTACCTCCTAGAGTGCTTTGCCCCATGTAACGCCATGTGCTCGCAGCCATTTTATCAATCAAAAGCACACTTCGTTCACCCGAAAGTACCCCAAACTTCGACTTCGTTCAGAACCGAAGTTTTCCTGAAATTCTAAACGAATTCCACTTCGTTAGAATCAATTCGCCCATCTCTAGTTACCATCCATATCTTTCTTTCTGATTAGACAGAGAGAAGGTAGTGATGTCACCATTGCCGGATGGAGCAGAGTCTTTACCTCTAACAAGACTAGATTAATTACCCTTGAAAGCATGTGTTTTCACTCCTTAGAGGTCTGTCTACTTAAAGAATAAATCTCCTCAACGTATGTCTCTGGAACAGCTCAGCTAGATATGGAAGAACTAATTATGCTATAGAACCACCCATAAAGCCTGACCTGGCAGTATATGAAACTGCCTGTGACTCCGTGAAACAGCATGGCGAGTAAACCCCGAGCAACAACCGAGAAAGTGCATGCTTGGACCGGGAGGAACAACCGATGAACTGCAGCCTTGGACCAGGAAAAACAACAGAGAACTGCAGCAAAATAGGGCAATGGGCGGCAGCTGCAAGTGCTGAGGCCAGGTTAACCGTTGCACTGCTGGAACGCACGGAGAACACTGAACCTCCAGTACAGCAGCCCCCAGGGTCAAAGGCATTGATATAGGCAAGACAGAGGCATGATCATTACACAGTTGTTTTACTCTCCTGTCACTTTGTGGTAAGGTTCATTTAATTTTGCTATGGGGCCCTATGAATTCTAGTTATGCTACCAGTTTGACACATCTGTTTATGAAATTTTCTTTTACATTTTTACCCCAGTCTGAAATCCAAAGTGTTTTAGGGCAGATTTACATCAGGGATCTCTCTAAGCATTAGTCCATTCATCTTTCCCCCATTCCTGACTAGCCTACTGGTTCTGTTAGCTAAAAAAAAATCCCAACAGTAATATAGTACCATCAAAATGTTTCATAATATAGTTGTTATTGGACTTTTACTGAGAGGTGGCTTCTGTCTGGTCTTTCTACCACAAAGGCATATTGTTGAGTGTGGCAGGGAAGGTTGTTTTTCCCTAAAGTTGTCCTATTTTCCTTAGACTCTATTTGTCTGTCAGAGTGGCCATCAATTTGTGCAAAGGATCTTTTTCCATAGTTGTTTAGTTTGGCTGGTTAGGCAGTGCCAGAAGGAGTTTTATTTAGAGCTGTAATAGGGCACTTATACAGATGTATGGGGCCTTTGCTGTACTTTTATCTACTTCTGATTTTATATACAGGCATTTAGGGCCACATGTATGAAAACTGTCTAGGTCTAAAGTTCACTTTGTTGCCCAAAGCAACCAATCAGAGCGCTCCTTTCATTTCACATAGTGCTCTGGAAAAATGAGAGGGGAGCTCTGATTAGTTGCTATGGGCAACAAAGTGAATTTGAGACCTAGACAGTTTTCATACATGTGGCCCTTAGAGTTTTTTTTTGTCGTTTTTGTGACAGACAACCCAATATAAGAGCTGTTATGACCAACATTTCCATTATAACTAAGAATTGGCTTCACAAAAATGTTAAAAAGGGACAACACAAGATCATATACTTTTTGTTTTATAGGAAAGCAAGCTTTTTTTTTTTATTGAAGCAAACTTTTTTTTAAATGGATATTTATTTGATGCTAACTAGAATGTACGTGTTGTTAAATGATCTTCTGAATCTAGGACATAGAACTGTTTTAAATTATCAGTATAATTTCCTGTCATAAAGACCACATACAAGTTTTAATGAATGTTTAAATCAGATCTGACAGGAGAGTTGACATACACTTATCTATCCCTTGTAGCAGGGATAGAGACTGAGAAATTCTTACATTAGTCACAAAAGTGATATTTATGAAATGTTATTGCTTCACAAGTCAGTAACTTTAGTTGAGCACTGATAGTTAATTAAAAAAATATATATCACTTTCTGACACAGAGACAAATTCCCACAACGGAGTTAACCATAGATTTTTATCTAAAATAAGCTTAGTCTTTCACATACAGAGGACAGTAAAGTTAATGCAATCTAGCATTTACAAGACTTCATGGATACCTGATTATTTGATACTATGGGATAGTAAAGTACTTCAAACTTGTAAGAGTAGAAAGCCTTATATGGAAGGGAGAGCATGAACCGCACATCCTCACACTATACGTTTATCTAATGTTTCTCAGCAAAACTGTATAAAAAATGAACAGGAGGTTCTTAGTATACTTTTTGATCAAAACGTATAGGCCCACTTGCCACGTCGCGGCGACCTCTATAAATTGGGTCCCAACGCTAAATGGGGGTAACACTGCATGGCAGCCACCACTGCAGCAAAAACCACACAGATGAGGGGCACAACCCAGTGGCCCAACAGCACCACTGCTGCCTGACCTAGCCCCCCGGCTCTGTACTGCACCACCCCACCAGCACAGCATCACAGCAGCAATGGCCACCACACAGCACCACCACCACAAATGGAAAGGTAGACACTGCTCACCTTCCCAGGGCTCCCTGCATGCAGACTACAAGAAACAGGGCATTAACCCTTATACAGACTACTGCTAATTAAAAACGCCTTGGCCAAATGGGGAGGAGTGCTGGTCCATGTGTGAAAAGAGAGATATGTATATACAAACTTGGAAGGGAGAGGCATGAACCGCACATCCTCACACTATACGTTTATCTAATGCTTCTCAGCAAAACTTTACAAAAAAATGAACAAGAGGTTCTTAGTATACTTTTTGATCAAAACGTACAGGCCCACTTGCCATGTCGCGGCGACCTCTATAAAGTGGGTACCTAAGCTAAATGGGGATAACACTGCATGGTAGCCACCACCACAGCAAAAACCACACAGATGAGGGGCACAGCCCAGTGGCCCAACAGCACCACTGCTGCCTGACCTAGCCCCCCGGCTCTGGGCTGCACCACCCCACCAGTACAGCATCACAGCAGCAATGGCCACCACACAGCACCACCACCACAAAAGGAAAGGTAGACACTGCTCACCTTCCCAGGGCTCCCTGCATACAGACTGCAAGAAACAGGGCATTAACCCTTATACAGACTACTGCTAATTAAAAACACCCGGGCCTAATGGGGAGGAGTGCTGATCCATGTGTGAGGTCGCCGTGAAGTGGCAAGTGGGCCTATACGTTTTGATCAAAAAGTATGCTAAGAACCTCCTGTTCATTTTTGTAAAATTTTGCTGAGAAGCATTAGATAAATGTATAGTGTGAGGATGTGCCATCCATGCCTCTCCTTCCATGTTTGTATACATAGGTCTTTCTTTTCACACATGGAGAAGCACTCCTCCCCATTTGGCCCAGGTGTTTTTAATTAGCAGTAGTCTGTATAGGGGTAATGCCCTTTTTCTTTCAGTCTGCTTGCAGGGAGCCCTGGAAGAAGTAAGCTGTGTCAACCTTTCCTTTTTTTGGTGTTTGGTTTGCGTGTGGCGCCATTGCTGCTGTGGTTCTATGCTTGTGGGGTGGTGCAGCCCAGAGCCAGGGGGCTAAGCCTGGCAGCAGTGGTGCTGCGGACCACTGGGTTGTGCCCCTTGCTTGTTTGGTTATTGCTGCGGCGGTGTCCGCCATGCAGTGCTATATCCATTAGAGTTAGGGACCCACTTTATAGAGGTCGCCGTGAAGTGGCAAGTGGGCCTATATGTTTTGATCAAAAAGTATACTAAGAACCTCCTGTTCATTTTTGTAAAATTTTGCTGAGAAGCATTAGATAAACGTATAGTGTGAGGATGTGCGTTCCATGCCTCTCCTTCCAAGTTTGAGTAGAAAGCCTTATGGAAGGCAGCCCAAAGAAAGTATGAAATTATTACTTTATTCTGTTTTAGGATTCTCATAATTGGTTCTCATTGTATGGTATTCTGTTTTCTATATCCTAGTATAACAAGTAGATATGATTATTGTTTCAGGATCATTTCATAGCAGTGTTTTGGGTAACAAAATGACCATTGTCTACATTATAGACAAATATTGTACAACGAAGAAAATCCATGCACTTAAGATTTCAGAGTTTACTTACTTACTTATTATAACCAGCATTCTAATCTTTTTACTATCTTGGTGAATGAAAGTCTTTTTGGAAAGATTGTAATGATTTCCCATAAGAAAATGTATAATTTTCTGACTGCTTTATCAAATTTTTTATTGGAATTGGTTATTTTGGTACATTGACAAAATTGTTATGATTAGAAATTTTCTATTGTGGTCAGATTAAGAATAATGTTGGTACAATCTATGTTCGCCTTGGATAATATACTAGAAAACCTATATCTAAATCATTCTTATCCTAGGTGCACTCTAAAAGATTGACCAAAGTGGGAGGTTTTGGTAAGAGGGAACATTTGCTGTAGGAAGACAATGATTGAAGCTTAAAGGGGTTTTGCTAATGCTTGTTTTATTTACCTCACAGGCCCCCTCCGCCCTCTTCAGTCTTGAAAAAAGGGGTGTTATGTTCTGTTTAACAAAGCAAGCGCTGGCAAGCCGCTCCTCTGTGACATCATCGTGCCGCCTCCCATGCACGCTCCCGAGGCTGAAAACTCATTATTCATCAGCCTCAGTAGCGTAAGGAACTCTGCGATCTAGCTGAGCATAAATGGTGAATGTTTGGCTAGACAGCTGAGGAGATACACAGCAATATTATAAACAGAGACACTACTCAATTTTTACCAGTTTGATTCTTTACCAAAAAAATTTAATTCTATATCATTATGTTTGAAACCTCAAATGTGGCAAAAGGTTCAAAAAAGTTCAAGGGGGCCGAATACTTTCACAAGGCACTGTATCTCTATGTTACCAACCTGCACTGCCCTGCTGTCCCCTGCTATTCGTCTTATCTAATAACAGGGATGACTCATCACACAGGTCGGCACTCAGAACTGCCAGCAGCTTGAGAACTTGAGTGTTCTCTGGACTTTAGATAAACTTCTCCTGCTCTCAAGTCAGTTTAATTAGCATACCTTTGAATACAGAGCTGATATGCTAATAGCTGCCAGAGAACCAAGCACAACTTGACCAGTAAGATACAGGATGCATTAATGAAAGCTACTTTTGGCTCTGTGATACAGCGTGGTGAGTGGTGAGATAATCCCTATAAGTACTTAGGGCTTGAATGCAGCTCCAACCTCTGAATCTCTATAGACGACTTTGATCAAGAGCAGAATTTATACCACCAACACCCTAGAACTGTTTCCCAACAACCTTCTCTTCAAAAGTTTATTTTGCACAGTAGCTTTCTCCAAATTTACTGTATAACAATACATCACATAAAAAGCAGTTACTTATAATAATTAGCTTTAATCCATTTATGGTTCTTTGCCAGACAGTCTTGTCAGTCTGTGTCTACACAACATTAGTTTCTGGTTGGATTTTTGGTGGATTCAGTATTTAGAATCCGTCAAAAATCTGACTGTAATGAGTACCTCTCGCAATAGAAAATCCCTGCTGTAGTCTACACAGCATGGATTTTCTACTGTTGGATATCTAAACGGCTTGCTCTCCATCGGAAGATAGAACATCTTCCCATCGGTTTCCCGTACAGTCAATATCCTGTACAGTCAAAATCCGAAAAGTGACCGTGGTTTTGTGTGACTGCTCACGGCAAAAACTGCAGTGCGGCGATGTTAAAATACCGTTGGATTTTCAACAGTATTTTAACATTAGCTGTGTAGACATAGTCCTGTTATTTGTAGTCCTTGTAGATTGTAAACCCTCGCGGGTAGGGTCCTCTCTCCCTCTGTCGTGCCAATTGTCATTATCCCTTATCACTGTACTCGTTTGACTTATGTAATGTATGTAACCCCCTCGAATGTACAGCACCCTGGAATCAATGGCGCTTTAAAATAAATAATAATAATAATAATAATAATAATTTGGCATAACACAAACAAAGTCAACAAGCTGAAATTACCAAACACCTTACCAAAATCTATGTATGGAAATTTATTAACTGTCATTTAATAAAATGTATGGTACACCAGAGAATCAGAGTAGCTGGATACTAACTTAACATTACAACTCAACCTCAGCAATAAATCTCATGAACATGGTATGAGTCACTGAGCAATATAACTACTGGAGGAACACTTGCTACTGATTTATGTACTGCAAACAAATGAATCTGATAGAAGGTTTATAGGATACATCTAATAAAATTGTAATTGTATTATACATATACTGTAGGGATCTTCTGTTGGCACTGGGGTAGACAGAGACAAAGTCTACATGCATGTCTGGTTTTAGTTTTTTTTTTTCATCACCAAATCTAATAGCCATATTTTTTCTCCTATCAAGATAGCCATATGAGGGTTTTCTTTTCTTTTGTGTTTGTGGGACAAGTTGTGTTTTCGAATGGCACCATTTAATGTATCAAGTAACGTATCAGGAAGCCCAACAAAAATTCTATGAATTGGAAAAAAAGTGCAGTTGAGCCAATTTTGGTGGGTTTCAGGTCTCCTTTGTACAGGCTTATCCATATAGTATAAATGACATGTTAAATTTATTCTGCAGGTGAGTATGATTCCAAGGACACTAACAATATATGGATTTTGTTAGGTTCTAGTACTTAAAACATTGGTCTTATAAATATACTTTACATCGCAATATTCATTAGCACTTTTTTTTTTTTTTTATTATGAAAGGGTCAAATTTTTTTCGGGGGCAAATTTGATTTTGTAGGTATTATTCAGGACATTTGGGAATTTATAATCACATTATTTGTAGGAAAAAGGGTAACAAAAAAGCACTTCTAGTATTTTCCTTTTTTTGCAGTGTTAACTGTGTGTGATAAATAATAGTTTGTTAGCTTGGACTTGCATGGTTACGATAACAATTATTTTTTTTTTATTTTAGCTGTAATTTTTTTATTTTCTAGGGGAATTTTTTGGGGCCTTCAGCTCCCCTTTACAATCAAAAAATCAAATGAATGCCTTAATGACTTCATGCAGTAGAAAGATCTCAAAAACAGCTGTTGAGCAGAAACAGCAAATATAGACCTCCATGGTAGAATTGCTGCAAGAAAATCATGTGTGGATTACACTGCTGCCCATGTATATTGTATAGATATTATATATAGCTTTATAAAGTATGCTGCAATCTTTATGTTTATCATAATTTTTTATGTGAATGGTGGCTGTTGTATAGTTTGTGGTACAAAGTTTCAGCCCTGTCACCAATAGTCACCATGGGACTACTCAAACTAGTGAGTCCCACCAAGAATTGTTCTGGTTCTGAGTTGATGTCTCTGGAGGCAAGAGTGAGACAATTTGAGCTAATGATGTTGCGATAGTTCTTAAAGGGGAAAAAATTAACAGTCAATGAGTCAGTGAGAGGGAAGAATGTTAGCCACAATGACCCCTATAACTGTGCCAGTACTTCCTACTTAGGAGTGTAAAGTCACAGTGGTCACTTAGATAGTTTCATGCCAAAGTGGCCAATAACAATAGCATGCTACAGTCACCAATGAATCCCAGTTTTTTTTCCGTTTTTTTATTCAGTTTCCCCCATTTATATCCAACTCAATACATTGTTTTAAACTCTTTTAGATCATCATTCCCTGCTATCCATATATTATATTCAAAGTAATAGGCTACTGAAATAACTCTATTGTCTACCTGTGTAAGTCTAGGCTGAATTCACATTGTATTTTGAATTTATGTTTTTCATACTTACAAGGAAATGCTCCGGTCATGTACACATTGATCTAACACATTGCAAATACATTTGACATGTATTTGACCAATTTAAATATTTGATATTCTATTAAACAAATACCTATATAAATTGGCTAATAAATAGCATACAAAACATAATAAACAAAAAACCAAAAGGAAAAATAGTATGCTAAAGTAAAATCATCTTTATTGAAATGAAAAAAAATTAAAAATTTAAAAACATACAATTAGTTCTATGAATATTAAAAAAATAACAAACCCCCAGAGGAACAAAATATACAATCCCTAAAAGTAAACATTTAGGGAAAAAAACCCCAATAAGCATAGTGGTGACTAGGAATTTAACAAAAACAGCATAAATATGAGAAGTAAATACATAACCCCTTTTAAAAAACGCCTCCCCACCAATACAGGGTTAAAGGGAAAACCAAACCGTTGTTTCGCTTTTTGCTTGATCACGGTTTTTGATAAACTTAATTAACCTAGCAAAACTCTTGAGCTTGACCTTGATATTCATATTCATATGAACTAATTCTATGGACAACATGTCCCTTTAGGCCTGCACTATTTTTTTGGTGTATTTTGTGCCAAAAAACTGTTGATGCCCTATTCTCTTATAAATGAATGTGTTAACCAAACTCGCTTAAAATCCAGTCACACACTTTTTAAAATGTGCCCTAAAGTAGGCGCCAAATTTGTAGAAATTTATTTGCTATTTGTCTAGGTTATCTAGACAAAAAATTAGGCCCCCTCAAAAATGCTATTAAGAATCCAAAACGCCGTTTTTGGGACGGGTTCATTCATTCAGACCAAAACACCAAATACACCTTAAAAGGGCGGGGTGCGCTTCTTTTCTGACATGTCACCCTATTTATTTTAGATTTATTTCATTTCAATAAAGATTGTATTTTTACTTTAGCATAACATTTGTCCTTTTGCCGTTTTTTTTTTCTATTAAACATAAAAGCATATTGGACTAAGCTTTTCTGTAAAAAATCACCCTGTAAGGAAGCATGCCACATGATATATGTTGTTTTTAAATGGTAGCCAATGAGCAACATACAGTATTTAACTGTATGGTATTATTATTAATATAATTAGAATTATTCATTAAAAGAACCCATTATTTCTAGAGTGCTGTATATTCAAAAGGGATTTAAATGTATGAACAAAACAAATACAATTGTATCCATAAATAGCTAACAAACTGGTACAGAGGAAGACATTGTAAGATTGTATATTGTAAACCCTGCCTACAAGGTATTACAATCCACAATGGAGGGAAAGGGACAGACATTTGGGGTTTTTGGGGGGTAATGGCGCGGGGGAAATTAAATTTGTTGTGGCATTTAAGAGAAGGAACAAAATTTATTACAAAAAAAAAAGCCATGACAATATATCCCCGTATTTTTTACATACAAATTCCAAAAAAAAAATGGTTTTGCTGTGCGACCCCCCCAATTTCGGAAAAACTTTTTTTTTCAAAAATGGGTGTCAGTGCAACACAAGCTAGAAATTTGCTGCACAAAAAATAATAAATAATAATTAAAAAAATAAAAATAATCTTTATTAACGGAAATATTCAGCAGCACTTTTTCAATTTAGAGGGGATATACAGACATTACCATTAAAATACTTTTCACAGGAACAAGGTGTGAGGGCCCTGCTCGGAGAGCCTTCAATCTATTAGGGTGATGGGTAGCAGGGGGGTAACTCCGGGGTACAGTTCTACGGGGCCCCCTGCCTTAGGGGGGGCCCCCGGGCAACTTACCGGGGGTTCATTTTTCCCGGGAATTTTCCGTCCCCTTGCCCCTGGCAGTAAATAACAGTTTACGCGGCGGGCGGGGAGGCGGGGGCCCCGGGGCATACTCCCTCTGAACGCCCGAGCCCTCTGGCCCCCGGCGTTCAGAGGCAACCCCCCCCGGGGGAAGCAAGCGGGCGACACTCGCTCCGCCCTGCTATTCCTCTGCCCCGGGGCTCTGTGGGCACTGGGGGCGCGCGGTGAATCACCAAACACCAAAGCCCCGTTTCTGAGGGAAGGGTGCAGGGAGACGCAGAGCAAAATCGGGGGAGCGGGACCAGGTTTAAAAAGGGTTTCTCTTTTTTCTGCCCCAAGCCTGCCCGGGCCCAAACAGCCCCCCATATGCCTTTTCTGCCCCCCCTTTTCACCCCTATATGCCCGCCTGCCTATACAGGGCCCCCCATATGCCCTGGCCCCCCTGCCTATACGCCCCCCCAAAAAGCCTGCCTGCCCGCCTTTACAGCCCCCCAAATCCTCCTGCCTTTCCCATACAGCCCCCTATAAAGCCCCCTGCCTTTCCTATTTCACCCCCCATATCCTTCCTGCCCATTCCGCCCCCTATATGCCGCCTAAACAGCCTTTCCCTATGCCTGCCTATACAGCCCCTTTCCCTTTTCTTAAAAAACCCCCCATATGCCTGCCTTACACCCCATATGCCTCCTATACAGCCCCATTGCCTCCTTACCCCTCCAGCCCCATTGCCTCCTTTACCCCCCAAAAGCCGCCTTAACCCCCATATGCTGCCTTAACCCCCCCCAATGCCGCCGTAACCCCCCCCAAAATCCTGCGTAACCCCCAAATCCCTGCCGTAACCCCCAATCTCCCTATACCCCCAAACCCTGCCGTTTTACCCCCAAAGCCTCCGTTTCCCAATGCCCTGGTTTTAAAACCCCAATCCCTCCCTTTTCCCCCACAGCCTCCTGTATACCCCCCAACCCTCTTTGCTACTTTTTTTGGGGCCCCTTTATACCAAAAACCCTCCTAAGGCCCCCCTTTTAAACCCACCTAACCCCTGTTTTTACCTTATGGTTATAGCTACCTGGGGTTAACAGGGTAAAACCCTTAGTCACGGTAGGGCGTTATATAATTCGCAGGCCTGTTAACGGGTTTACCATATAGGTCACTGTATGGGGTATATACATCGGCGGCCGGGGTTTTTCACTGCAAATTACCACTTTATGGTCACTGTATGGAGGAAAATTAGTCTGCGAGCCTGTGTCACTGTACTACCACTTTATGGTCATGTAGGAGGTAATCCTCTGCAAGCCGTTACATGGAAAATTTATACCCTTATATGGGCGCTTTTTATTATATTTTTATTATTATTAACAGTATTTCTTTTTTCTGATCGTAATAGTGTAGGGGGATTTTCAGTCATATTTGGGAATTTGTGGTCGTGTTCTGGTGGTTAATCAGGTCCTTTTGTAATAGCGTTTTTGGTAATGTGGTCTTAGTATTGGGGATTGATTGGTAGCAGTTGATGGGGGATTATGGGGAGGTATTTGCCCCCTTGTATTTTCTACATTTTCAACACATGTCCGGTACATGGCGTGGGCAGGGGGGGTGGGGAGGGGGGGGGGGGCCCCCCAAAAGTTTTTTGGGGCCCCGGCTTCTTAGTTACCCACTGGGGTGAGACAAAGGGTGGGGAAAATGCTAAGTTTACAATGGTCCAGCCTGTTCATAAATAGGGGGGGGGTTTACATAAAAAGGGGTTAACCTGCCCTCCAGAAAAATACATCTATTACAGAAAAGTGCCTGTGAGTGCCCAGAGAAGGATGACAGATTTTTGTGAAGCAGGTGGGAGGCCGATGAGAAAATGTTTTTAAGGCCTTTTTAAAAAATATAGGGTTCTGAATGTGCCTGATGCCCGCGGGAAGTTCCAGAGAACTAGTACCACACTGTGAAATCTTGGGGATGGGCATGGGGGTTGGATGTTTGGGAATGTAATCGGATATCAGCAGCAAGCGGATAGAACGAGTAGGGGAGACAAATGGGGGTTGATGTAAGATGGGCACGCTGTGGAGAGCTTTTTTGGGTGAGATGTTATTTTTGCGTATTCTTACTGGATGGGGAACCGGGCAGTGATGAACAGGGGTAGGGCATCAGTATGGGGCGGAAAAAAAAGAAGCCTGGCGTGCATTAAGGACAATTGAAGGGGAGAGTTTGCAAGGGGGAGCCCAAAATTAGAAAGGGGTTTTACAGTAGTAAAGCGAGAAATAAAAAACAACAATGAAAGTTTGAGTTGTTTCCCAAACAGTAAAAAAAAAAAAAGGGTTTCTGGAGATGTTCTTGGGTGTAGGTGACGGGGCGGGAAAGGGTTCAATATTGGGGTAAAGGGACAGATAAATTTGTATAACCCCCAAGACAGGGGGCCTGGCCGGGGAGTTATGGTGGTACCACTACTGAGACAGAAATAGCGGGGGTTTGTTTTTTGATAGGGGAAAAGAAAGAATTTTTCGTTTTAGTGAGGTTTATTTAAATACAGAGAGGAAATGATTCAAGAAGCGGAAGACAGTAACTGTTTTTTGTAACAGGCGGGAGTGATGTTTTGGGGAAAGGGGGCTACAATGGAAAACCGTGAATTACAGATGGAATCATTGAAGTAGGTCTGTGAAGGATTTCGGGGAAAACATAAAGCAGCAAATGACACTGCTTCAGTAAACGGAATGATCGAATCTTATCAAAAACTACCTTTTTCCCAGAGAATGGAGATGTCAGTAATGAACCTGGTGAGTGTTTTCACCAGAGTATTGCAAGAATGGAAAACCGATACAAGGGAAAGTAGAACCCTGCAATGCTTGATGATTTCTGGGTGGGAATTTTCGCTAGAACCTGTGCTTCAACAAGGCAAGGGTAACTACAGTTTTAAAATTTCTATAAACATTTATTTCGGTTATAAAAATATTCGAAACATTTTGGGATCTAAAAATAACATGGTAATTTATGATTAGATGTGACTTGACGTTAAAAACTGTTTTTGTAGGGTTGTTAGTATGCACAGATAATAATTGTTAAAGTTTTTCAGAAATTTTCAAAAAAAATGACATGCTACAGCAAAACTGAATATAGATTTGGAATCGGCACGTTTTATTTAATAAAGATAACCATAATTGGTCGCTGATATTTTTACAAAGTTAAAATTTCTGCATTGTGTAATTATTGAAATAAATTTCTGCACTACACAGAGGAAATTCTCACTACATTAAAGGACAAACTCCCTCATTTCAATTGAATTTTTTCTAGATTTTACTTTTTTTGTAATAAAATTCCTTTTTGCAAATAGAAAATTATTACTTTGAGATTTGCATGAAATGTTTACTACATAATGTCAGATCAAATACCCTTTGGAAATTGGTCAAATGAGCAGATTCTCTAGGTCGTAGGACAAGTGATTGAATAAGATGTAATCATACATTTTAATGAATTCTTCATTGAACAGGCAATTAATTATTAACAAGAACAAACTAATGTTTCATTCTTCAACTCTACAGACTGGCAACAGGATTTCAATGTGTACAATGCCCCCATGTGGATTTTACTGAGCAATGCACTGTACAAGAACTCTAAAGGAGAAAGATGACTGGCAGAGCAATGTTACGATATTGCTGTATAAAAAATGTCAACTACCTCCTTTTACTTTTTATGTTTCTCTTTAGAGTTCTATGGAAGATCATCATAACATCATTACTTCCAAGTCTATTATGACATAATCGGCATGATGCAGTATTAATGAAGCTGTTTTTTTTAAAAAAAAACAAAAAAAATTATATATATATATATATTTTATATATAATAAATATATATATTATATAAAATATATATATATTTTAAAATATTATTTATTTTTTTTTTTTTTTGTATTACCTTTCTTGTTGCTTTTAACTAGTCTAGGATTTTTCCATGGATCTGATTAGTTGCTTTTGCTTTCAATGATTTCAGTTCAGCAAAGGCTAATTTCTGGACAATTTTCAAAATGTTTGATGCAAATAAAAACTGAAATATAATATAAAACACTCATGCCAAACCTTATACATGTCAGAATGATGCACAGCACTTTATAAGCACAGACGCCTTCATGGAATTTTGATTCAAAGTATAAATGTTTTATGCAAGTCAAGACGTGCAGAGTTAATATGTCTTACTTATTTATGTCAACATGCACAAATCTTCATATAATCACCAGAACTTCTTTTAAGAACACTATATGAAATGAAGGGGGATCTCTGATTTGGTTGCTATGGGCAACAAAGAAAGTTTTAGGCTAGGTTCACACGGCGTAATTGCGGGGCGTACAGTAAGCCCCGCAATTACGCCGGGTGTTCAGGAGTCGCGCTGATACGCTAGCCCCATTGACAGTTATTACTTGTGGCGCATATTCGTCGCAAGTAATTGACAAGTCACTTATCTCCCCACGTGTACATAGGATCGTATTGTACGAGCGGGGAGAGGAGGATTAATCCATAGTTGTCTATGAGAACTGTGGATAACCATAATTTTGCTGCACATCTCGCTCGTATTAGAGTGCAAATACGACGCAAAATGCGCTGCGAAATTCCCGCGTGTGAACATAGCCTTAGACCAAGACAGTTTTCATACATTAGGCCCTCAATATTTGTGTTTGTGGCTAACAACATTTAACCAGACATTTGAAGTACATTCATATCATAATGCCAGGAAAGAGGTATGGAGCAGGGTTAAAATCTGAGCCTGCTCCATATATAACAGGTGCTGTTATAGCTGGCACCCACCTACAGTGGCCGGGAACAGAGATTACTATGAAATTGACTGTTTAACTTAATAAATGCCCTGGTCAGTGCAATTAAATCATCTAGGCTGTTAAGAATGATGGGGTGCTCTCTTTCACCTCCTGATCACCCTTCTGCAACATGATTTATCAAGGCAGTTGCACCAGAATTCTGCCACATTTACTATGTGTTTTAGACAGTTTCAGACGCTTCTGCACCTTGTCCGACAAAGGGGCAGGGTCTAGTAAAGGGCGTGGTTTCATGGGGAAAGAGGCGTGATTTAAAGGCGCCAAAAATGTGCCAGGATTTTGGTGCAGTTTCTGTCATAAAAGTAAGCCAACTTAAACATGGCACAAACTTAGGGCGACATGTATGAACGGAGCTGCGCCAGAATTCTGGCCTCAAAAAGCTGTAGTAGATCAGTTCCATAAATGTATGAACACTCGTACTCCAAACTTTGGCGTGATAAGTGCCCCAATACGGCGCCAAAGACACTTTTTGGCGTGCCAAAGTTTTTTCGGAATTCTGGGGGCGTCACACCTCATTAGTAAAAGTACACACATTTATGATTCTTTGACGCCAAAACTTTGAGGCCGAACAGTTAGAACAGCCAGACCAAGTTAAAGGTGATGCCTGATGGTAGATGTGACCAGTGAAATGCAACTCATCATCCATTCCCTCAAATCTGCTGTTTTTAGCAATATCTCACATGTGGCCATAGTGCGCTATTTGACTCAATCACAACCCTCAGAATAGGAGGAGCACCTACTGAACTTTGGGGTTTCATTTTCATTACAATTTTCTTTAAGCACCTTTTCAGGTTTGTGGACACCCTAAGGTGCTAAAACTTAATAAACACCCAATAGAAGACCGCATATTGGAACTAAACTCTTTAAGGAATATATCCAGGGATGCACTAAGTATATTGACCACACCTGTGCTTCATACATTTTTTTGGCATTAGGTTGTGAAAATGAAAAAAATATTTTTTTTAACAATCTGCAATTTTAGCTAAAAATGTTTCATTTTTACAAGAAATCTTAGAAAAAAAAGCACCCCAAAATTTGTTACACTATTTCTTCCAAGTACAACACAAAGAAATTTTTCTTCAGAAACCATGACAACCTCCCAAAGAAAGATGCACCCCAAACAACAACAAATGAGATGCAGGAGGAAAAAATAATAAAAAAAAAAAATGAAAAGATGATTTATACATAAATCATTTTATTAGTAATTAGGCTTTCATAAAACAAATAGATGAAATCAAAAGTTTTATGCATCCTGGAAGGGAGGAGAAAATTTTACTATATAGGGATGATCTGCTTCTTTTCTCTATGACATCATATACATCATAAAGCTTACAAATCTGCAAATTACTCAGGTTTTTATATCAGTTGGGAAAAAAAATATTTACTTATACCCTTGGAGAATGGAACAGGAGGCTGGAGAAGAAACTTAAAGTAATCAAAAAGGAAAGAGCTTCAAGCTCTAGGGATACACATTTCAAAAGATATTTATAGATATATCTGCCGATGATATACAATTCCAACTTTTAATTTTATCTCTTACCTTTTTGTATATCTTTATATATAGCCAGAACTGAATAGAAGCAGGTCACATGAAGCTCCAGTGCGGCAGCGACAGAGGACAAAAGGGTTTAATTGAAAATTTTTTTAATTTTTTTAAACAACCGGGTCTTTTTAATTTATTCCCTTTGCTCGTTGAAAAACCCCCTTTTAAATTGCCCCAAAAAAAGATAGGGGGGAACAGGAAATATTGTTACACCCCATGATCTTATTTGCATTGGTTTTTTCCCTAAATTTGGCTCCCTACAATTAAGTTTACTTTTCCCCCAGGTTTCCCCAATTCCTTCTCCAGGGCACTTTTATCCAGCTTTTTTTCCCCATTTAAAAAGGTAATCAGGGAAATAAAGGGTTTTCTTCCCCTTTTAACATAACCTTTGTATTTTTCTATTTTAAAAACTCATCTGCACTTCTCGGCCCAGGCCTCCTTTTATTTATATCTCCCTGTAGAAAAACATTATATTTATTGTTTTAAAACAAGGATATATTAAAATTTTTTATATAAAATATTTTATATAAATATTTATATATATAACACTCCCCGGGCCATTTTAAATTGGGTTTAAAACCTGTCCAATTCTGGGTTAAAACTTAATTTTTAAAATTTCAGCCAAATCAAAAGGGCGGAAAACTCAGGGCATTTAGGCAGGGAGACATGGTAAAGGGACAATCCCTGCAGTTAAAACCCCCCGAGCATCAGTAGGGGGAAAAAAAAAGGTGATTTGAGTCCCTTTGAACTTTGGGCATGGTTTTTGGGTGCCAGAAGGGCGGTCTGAGTTTTTCAAAACTGTGATCTCCTGGGTTTTTTCAGCACAACCATTCTAGGGTTTACAGAAAAGGGTTTCCAAAAAAAGGAAAAAAATCCA
This sequence comes from Phyllomedusa bahiana, assembly GCA_025379985.1. Lineage (NCBI taxonomy): Eukaryota > Metazoa > Chordata > Amphibia > Anura > Hylidae > Phyllomedusa > Phyllomedusa bahiana. The sequence continues at coordinate 16,954 of JAODAL010014229.1, forward strand.
GTAAAGCGGCGTCCTGTGGGGGGAAATCCCTTGTTGATCCCAGAGGTAAAAGGGAAAGAAGGGGGCCGGAGGGTTTTCGAGCGGGATAGAAAGGCAAAAAGGGACTAAAAATAGCCCCCGGGTTTCCCAACCCAAAGGTAGGGAAGAAGGGGCCATTTGAACGCACAGAAAGGCAAACCCTTTGAGGCAGTTGGGCTACACACAAAAGACCCCCAGGGGGTGCCACTCCTTTCAGCAAAGAACGGGAAAAACTGGGCTAAAAATTTCCCCAAAGTTTCATCAAAAATTGGACAGTAGTTTTTTTGGGAAAAAAAAAAAAACTTTCCCTTTGGTTTGATGAGTTGGGGTTTTCTGCTCGCTTGGGGTTGGGTTTAGGGTAGAATTTGGGGGAAAACAACTAAAAAGCATGGACCCCATCCTGCCTTTTTTAAAAAAGGGTTTCGGGCTGGTGGGGGTGGTTTTTCATGGTTTTGGGGAAAAATTTTTCCCTTGGCACTTTTTTGGGGCCCCCTTGGGGTACCAATTGAGCATCTTTTTGAAACACCTTGGGAATTATCCCAACAAAGGGAATTGAGGCGTTTGAAGGCCCAAAAGGGGGCCCAAACCCTTTTACTAGCATGGTTTACCTAAAAAAGGGGGCCCGGGGTGAGTGTATATTTTTATAGTCCCGGAAAACCAGTGGCACTTCTCCAATAAGAATTTTTCAGGGGATGCCCGCAAAAATGGAGTTCCTGGCAGGGAGTTCAACTTTACATAAATGTAGAAAAAAATTTCGGCACTCAAGGTTGTATACCAAAATGGGAAAAAAAATTTGGAAATTTTTTCCCCCCAAAAAATCAAACCGACGTTTCGGGGTTCTCCCCCCAAGCCATCTTCAAAGTTGGGGTCTGTGAGAGGAAACCCAAAAAGGGCGTATTTGATTTGCGGGAATAAAATTTTACTTCTTTTCACTTTGGATATACTTTCCTTGAGTGCCGCCAAATTTTTTTACTTTTTATATGTATATATATTTTTTTATAATTTTAATATATATATATATATGGGGAGGAGAAATAATTTTTAAGGCATTTTTATTTTCTTTTGAAAAAATCAAACGTTTTTTTCACATTTCATTTTGTATTTGGGAAAAATTGCCCCTAAAACTGTTTTGACTGGGGTTAAAAAAATTTTGGATATCTTCCCCCAAAGGGTTTTTTACCCAAAAGTTTGTAGGAATTGTGGGGTTTTTCCTCTAGACAGAAATGGTTTTAACTGGCCAGTTTATAGGTTCCCCCTTGTCGCACCTGGTTTTCAGCTTTGCCCCCTAAATTTTAATAGGGTTAGATGAGGGCTTTGTGATTGACTCCCAAAAAAATTTGGTTTCCCTTAAACCACTTTGTAACCAGTTTGGCGTTGTTCGGGCTTTTTCCCCCCCCCCCCCCCCCCCCATTTTGGGGGAAGGGCCATTTTCCAGGGCCAATATTTAAAATTCCTAAATGAGGGCCCTTTGGGGGTGTTGCTTTGTATTGCCACATAATCTTCTTTTCCCCACGATGGGCATTTTATTTTGTTTAAGTTTTTCTTGGGCCCTCCTTTCAGGGAACACAAAACCCCCCAAAACCTTGGTGGCCCCCTGTTTTGGTTTTACAGTTGGGTGGGGGTTCTTAGGCTTCCAAGCTTTTTCCCTTTTTAGTTAAAATTTTAGTTTGTCAGACCACAGGAATGTCTCCAAAAATTAGGTCTTTTTTCCCATGTGCATTTTCAACTTTAATTGGCTTTTATATGATCTTTTAGAGTAATCCCTTTTTCCTGGCAGAGGGGCCTTCAGCCCATATTGATACAGTATCTTTCACTCTGGAAAATGACAAAATTTACAAGCTCCACCGCGCTTAAAAGGGTCTTTTCCCTTTGTTTTTGGGGTTGATAGCACAGCAGCCCAAAAAGAAATTTATCTTGGACAAAAACCCCACCCTTCTTGAGCGGTATAATGGGGGAAATTTCCCCATCTTGTTTTACTTGTGTATAATTGTTTTCAGATGAATGAGGCACCTTAGGTTCTGGAAATTGACCGGGGATGAACCAACTTGTAAAGTACACAGTTTCTTCCGATATCTTGGCTGATTTCTTCAACTTTCCCCATATTTTACACACAGAAGCAGTGTGTTTTGGTGTGAACTAAAAAACCAAGGTGGTTTAATTACTCAGATGTTGCCAAAAAAACCAAGCTTCAAAGACTGCATTGTAGGGTTATATTTTAATTTTGTTTTTATAGATTTTATTTTATACCTTTGTATGCTTTTAGAAATTTTCTTGTTCTCTGCAAGGACCACTGGTCCTTAGGAATGTTGGTTTTTTGGGGGCCCCCCCTTCAATAATTGGAAAATATCCCTGGAGGAAACCCTAGAATAAACAAGGTTTCTTTTTTTCGTGGTAGGAGGTGGCCATAGGAATTAAACTTTAAACCGCGTAAAAGAGCTAGCTTTTTTTTAAATTGTTTGGCTAAATGTATTTGCAGGAAAAGGGGGGTCTAAAAAACCCATAAATTTGCGGTAGGAGGGGGCAACTTTCTTGAGATATGCAATGATGATGTTTTTATGCTGTGTTCTCACAATGCTTGATTGAATAAACTGGTTTTTTATTAAACGATTTTTAATTTTTGAAAACCCCGATAAAACTCTGAAAAGTTTATTAAGCTCGACAAAATGGCCCCAACTTGGTGCTCAAAAAAATCGATTTGGGACCGGAAAAAAAGGGGGAATGAACAAACTTGAAAGCAGAATAAACAGATGCGCATAAATCAAAAAGGAAAGCAATTTTTTTATATTTGCTTACAAAATTTTTCGTTCTTAAATTTGGCTTCTTTCCCTGTTTTTCCCAGTCAATAGACATTGCCCTAAGAACATTATAAAGTATAAATGAAATGAGGACGGGTAAATACTTATTATAAATGTGTGCTGTTTGGAAAATAACGGGTTTTTGAATGTGTTTGGTGTGGAAAAATTTAAATTAACATAAAAAAATAGGAGGGTGTTAAAAGGGGGAGTGTATGATTATTGATGACACTTGGGGCCCCTTTTGCTTGATGACCCCCCAAGTAAAAGAAATATAACAAGTTTAAGTAAATTGTATAAAATTGTTGTAAGAATTGTGTTTTGTGTTTGCTTTGTTTGATTCTGTAAAAGGGTGAAAGGTCTAAGCCTGCAGTCCTTTAGCTGGTTTTTAGAAAAAAAAGGAAATTCCTGAGGGAGGGGGAGTGAACCCTCAGAAAAAAAAAATAGAGCAAAATAGGCTGTGTCCTGCCTTTATGACAGTATAGGGTTATTGCAAAAAATAGGAAATTTAGAGAAATTATTTCAGTCCGTTGGTTAACCCGGACAAAAGATTATTGAATTTTCCCTTTTGGTGGACAACCGTTTTTTTTAATAGTTAGAGACGGTGAAAGTGGATTAGAATTTTAATCTAATCATGTCAAAGTACGATACAAATAATTGTGTTTTGTTTAGGAATTTGAATGAGGGGTTTTTAATTTTTTTAATTTAACCACATCTGGTATTACGCTTAACAAAATTGGTTGCGACACTGTAGAATTTTGGGAACGAGTAATGTGACTCGTTGGCATAAAAAAAATTATCTCTAAAAAGAAAGACGCTTTAAAAAAAATTTTTGAGGAAAGACGGAATTTTAGAAACGTTGGAAAAATTGTAATGGTGAAAGTTGGACATTTAAAAGGGAAAAAATGATGGTTAAGCTTCAAAAATGTAAGTTTTAGTTGTCAAAGTATATAAGGGTTTTAAAGAAAGGGTTGGGATGGAATTAGTATTAGTTGGAAAAAAATGAAAAAAAATTTTTCCCCCCAATTTCTGTGATCTGTATGCTCAGCGACAGCTCTGATTTTAGAAAACGGGGGGGAAGGGTCCATCCGTGCTGGGCCCCTTGTGTGTTTTTTTTTGATTTCTGCATTATGTTGAAACTGAGAATTTTAGTTTGGGTTTTTGTGTAATTGATATATTTTGTCTTACAGGTAAATTCGAGATGATGTTTGGTTTTACAAGATATATTTTTATATACATGTAGTTTTTTTTAAATATAATATAAGTTATATCTGGTGTATAAGTTTAAAATTCAATTAAATTTGGTTTTAAAAGAAATAATCCCGGGCAAATTAAAGAGCTCATTTAATTAAGCAAATAAATTGGGGATTTTGCACAAAAATTGTCAAAATTTTGAAATATTCTATGTTTTTAAATACTTTTATATTACCGGAAAGTTACTTAGTTTTTTTGTCCCAAAAGTTTTTTTTGGGGGGGAGAGGGGCAAAAATTAAAAATTAACCCTTTTGTTCTCTTGTAGGTGAAGAATAAATTTTTACTAATTTTTTTTTTTATTATTTGAAGTAAAAGACCCCCTGTCTAGGGGTATTTTTCATTGCCCTCCTTGTTTTTCTTTTTGAGATTGTATTTTTTTTTTGTTTTATTTTTCTTCTTTTCATTTTTTTTTATGTGAATTTTTTGTTTTTTGTGTAAATGTATAAGGTCCTTTTTTCTTTGTTAGTTTTATGTTAATTTGTGGTTGTTCTTTTTTGTCTGGGGTAACTCTTTTTTTGTCTTTTTTGTTATATTAAAAAATTTGTCCTACATGATGTGTAATCTGGTGATTTTTACAATGATGGGAAGATAGAGAGGGACATGCTGCCAGACTCAGGGGGGGGGCCCAAGAAAGGCCAATGTTGTGATCTTCCCGAAAAAGGCTCCAGTTTTTTGAATTTTTCAGTTTTCTTGTGAAACAAAATTAGTACGAAAATCATTTTCTTCTTTTCCTTAAAGGGGTTTTTCGCAATTTTTTTTTGCAGTAATGGTGTGTTTTCTATCATCTTTTTAATGTCTTTTGCTGTTTTTTTAATTGTTAGTTGTAAAGAAGTTATAAGAATCCTGTTGTAAGAGCCCCCCCCCCCTTCAGAGAGAGCCCTGTGCTGTGCGAATTGCAGGACACAAAGGAAGCTGCCATAAAGTAAACAATGGAGGTAAGAGACTTGATATGATTCCCATCTCATTAGCTTCAGTGAGATCCCCCCTGCTGTGAGCTCAGCATGCTCTATTGTCTGCCGGGAGCAGGCAGTCATGATTGTGGAGTCAAGAGGAGCAGCTTCTGAACATCTTCTCAGTCCCTTGGTGGCTCCAGCAGGCTGTTCAGAGAAGAGGCAGACAGGTGTCTTGGTTCCTAATAAAGTGATTGTGCTTTTGTCGCTAACGATTTTTTCACAATTCAAAATTTTTCTGCTAATTTTAGTTCTCTAGCTTGTGATGTTAAAAAATGCGTTTTTATAATGGATTTTGGCGCAAGAATAGTTTTTTTTTACGGATTTCTGCACTAAAATCCTTTTATTTACAGATTTTGACACTAATAAAATTCTCTCACTTCTGACACAAAAACATTATTTTTTTACGGATTTTGACGCTAAAATCCTTTTCTTTATGGATTTTGGTGCTAATAAAGTTCTCTCGTTCTGTTGCTGAAATTCGTTTCTTTACAGATTTTGCCGCTAAAAAATCCAGTTGTTAAGGATTTTGTTTTTTTTTTTTTTTTTTTTTTTTTTTTTTTTTTTTTTTTTTTTTTTTTTTTTTTTTTTTTAAAGGTAAATTCTGTTTCTTTTCACCAAATTTTGGCGCTATACTTCGTCTCGCTGCGGATTTTGACGCTAAACTCGTTTCTAAACTCTATTTCTTTGCGGATTTTGACGGGTACACTCTGTTCGTTGCGGATTTGACGCTATAAATCCGCTCGCTGCGGATTTTGCCTGCTAAACTCTGTTTTTTGCGGATTGTGACGCTAAACTTCGGCTGCGGATTTTGACGCTAGACTCCGTGGGATTTTGACGCTAACTCGTTCGCCGTGGATTTTTGACGTGAACTCTTTGCGGACTGTTTGTTGTAAACTCTGTTCGCTGCAGATTTTGCAGCTAAAATCCGTTTCTTTGTGGATTTTGACATTAAACTCCGGTTCACCGCGGATTTTGGCACTAAAATTCATTTGCCGCGGATTTTGACGCTAAAATCCGTTCGGCGTGGAGTTTGACCCAAAAATCCGTTCGCAGCGGATTCGATGTAAAATCGTTTCTCTGCGGATCTTGACGCTAATCTCTTGTTCGCGCGGATTTTGACGATAAATTGTATCACTGCTGGATTTTGACGTAATCTCCGTTTAGCTGCGGATTTGACGTTAAATCCATTCGCTGGGACTTTGACGCTAAAATCCGTTTCGATGCGGATTTTGCGCTTACATTCGTTCGCTGCGGAGTTTGGACGCTAAAATCCGTTTGCTGCGGATTTTGATGCTAAAAATCCGTTTCGCTGCGGATTTTACCGCTAAAATCGTTCGTGAGGTTTAGCCGCTAAAAATCCATTTCTTTTGCGATTATTGACGCTAAAACTCAGTTCGCTGCGGATTTTTGCCTCTAAAATACGTTTCTTTGCGGATTTGACGCTAACTCAGTTCGCTGCTGATTTTGCTTATAAATCCGTTTCTTTGCGGAAATTTTTGACACTAAACTCCGTTCGCTGCGGATTTTGATCTAAACTCTGTTCGCTGCGGGTTTTTTTTGGATAACTCCGTTTTCTGCGATTTTGACTCTAAACTCCGTTCGCTGCAATTTTTACGAAACTCCTTTGCTGGTTTTTCCCCGCTAAACCCATTTACTGCGGTTTTTGACGTTAAAAAACCTTTCGCTGGGACTTTGGAAAATTAAAATCCATTCGTGCGATTTTGACGCAATTTCCCCTTTTCTGGATTTTGACGTTTAAAAAACCTTCGTGCGGTTTGAAATTTAAAAACCTTCGCTGCGGATTTTGACCAAAATCCGTTGTGCAGATTTTTACCTAAAAAACCGTTCCTGGGATTTTGCGCAAAAAACCCTTTTTTCCCCCGAATTTTGACGCGAAACTCCGTTCGTAGGGGTTTTGACGCGAACTCCGTTTTTTGTGGATTTTATGTGAAATCCATTTCTACACTCTATTTTTTTTCTGATTTTGCCGCTAAAACCCTTTTGCTGCGGTTTTTTGCGCAAAAACCCCGTTTGCTGGGATTTCCCACTAAATACCTTTTTTTTGGGGATTTTTTCCGCAAAAAACCTTTTTTGCTGCGGATTTTGACCAAAATCCGTTCCCGTCAGACTCAAACCCCCCAATGGCTTGATTAAAAACCCAGACTTGAAAAAAAAGAAAAAAAAATTTTTTTGGAAAAGGGTTTTTTCGGGTGTTTTTTTCCACTGCGGGAGGAAAGCCTAATGTTCACATGGAATAGAAATATTGTTTTTGGGGTTTATGGCCTTGGCCACCGGGAAAACCCGGGAGCAGAGATTAGACATATACTGGGCTTCCTTCCCTATCCATTGTGAAATAGAGGAAGGGATTGAAAAAGGCTTTTTGGATTGTTGAGTCCGAAAAGTGCTCCAATAATGCACGTTTTCGGATGCAAAAGCAGCTGAGTATTTTGGGTCCGTATGGATGCAGCAGGATCGACCCTTGTTTTACATAGGGGCTCCCGCTCTCTTTTGGACCAAGAATTTTATATTACTTCATGGGGGGAATGGATCCAAAACACAGTGGAGGCAAACAGAGATCACTCTCTGAAGCCCAAGCGTTTTTCTTAAACTGCAATGTATAAACACAAAGCGTTTTTGAAAAGGTTGGGGCCGTTTTTGGATGCAGACAGACCCAAACAATACCAAAAGCGATTTTAAAAGGAGTCAAAAACCCGGTAACAGACCCTAAAAAGTAAAACACAATTTCACTCGGTTTTTCCTTTTTAGCTAAAGGATACCAGCACTCTGTTGGTGTCCTCAATCACAAAAAAATGGGAGTATACACACCCACCCCCTCCTTTTCCACAGGGAAGGTAAGGCATTGAGGCACCACCCGACCAGCCCACATTTCCCCAAAAGTAAACATGCTCTTTGTACATGAGAAAAACTCTTTTTTTTTTTTGGGGTGCCTCTGGGGGGTAAGATGGTAAATTTTGAAAATTATTAGCATTTTTTAATATTTACCAAAATTGAATAAAATAAAAAAATTAAATAAAAATTTAACATAAATAAAACACAAATTTTTTTTTTAATAAAAAAAAAAAAATTTTATGACAGATTCCCTTTTAATTTTTTTTGTTTGGGATGTTTTACAGAAACCTTAACTTTTAAACCTAGATGCCTTTACTTTCCTTAAACAACCAAAAGAATAATCATTCTGTCCTCTGCTTAAAGTGATACACCTGATTTAACGGACAGAATATACAGGAGACTAATTTTTGCCCCGGGACAGCGTAAAAATTTTTTAGGGGCTGAAACTATCTCTTTTTTGTTTTTTTTTTTCTTTTAGCGATCGAGGGCCGGTCTCAAGGGGAAAATTTTAACATTTTTTTGAGACAATTTTCCCTTCTGGGACACCGCTTGTCACGGGTGCCAGGCACCTGACAAGAGACCATACAATCTTACAGGACCATTTCTGGAGTCAACTCAGAAAATCCTGATTTTGATATAATATGTAAATATTTTAATATAGGGCTTGTTTGCTTAAACAGCTTCTTTAAAGTTTTTTGGCTCCCAGTCCATTTGAGCTGATAAAGAGGCCCCAAACAAATTCAAACACGAAGTTGTTAATTCCTCTACCCTGCCCTGGGCACACCTGACTTTTACAAGCTGTCTCGGAGGGTTTGGGTAAAAGCCACGGCGCCCCTTACACAGCACATGGACAAAACAGAGACCATAGCTATTGCCAGCTAGTTTTAGATCCAGTGGCGACGGGTTTAAAAACCCCTTATGTTACAGTAGTCACTGTAGTAAAAGACTTCACACAAACCCTCAAGATTGTACGGATTACCCCGTAACAATACAACCCTTATGATTACATAAATTTTTCTCATGGTAAACTATGACATCTCTAGGGCCTTTAGCTACCCTGCAATGGGTTACTAAACCCCCAATTTTAAAACCCTACTTGGTTAAACCTTGAACCAAACCCTCTCTTAAACCCTAAATTTAAACCAAAGGGGGAAAGAATAGAGGTAAAGATGAGGAAGAATTGCTTGTAGGGGTCCTAACACACAAAAAATAATGGGATTTACCCATTGAAGGTTTCCCAATCAAAAAACAACCCTTTGATTTTTTTATTAAAGGGAACCGGTACGGAATACAGCGGGTATCACTTGGGGATATACGGGGGGGTCACGTAACAAAAGGGAATAAATTGAAACACTTCCCCCCTCATTTGCCAGCAGGGAGTTGAAGCACCACAGAGGCATGGACAGGGGCCAAGGGTAAGACTAAAAACATATACACAGACTAAAAACAAATTTGGAAAGCCCATGATTAGGGTCCCTTATGGAACCGGGGGCATTCTTAACATAAAATAAAAAACCCATAAAGAATACAAAAGGCAGAGACCTAAAAAAAGCCCTGTTGTTGCCTAAAGTTTGGGAAAAAATAAGTCAGGACACATGCAAAATCTGCAGCCCCGAAGCAAAGGGGAAATAAAAGCAAAAAAAAGGGGCAAAACGGGCTCGACAAAGCCTAGGGTTAAGGGATCTTGTGTTTTGTACAGGCCGCTCCACCATGACCCTTTCCCCCCCTAGTCCTAGGACCCTTCAATCTCCGCTCAAAAGGGTTAAAAAGGGGGATGGGAGAAACAGGAGCTCATTAAATAGGGTGGCCTGTGGAGTGTGGGCAAAAGCTGCCTCCCCTTGGCCTTTTCCCCAATAAGGCCTAACAGCCATGGCTACCCACCAATCCAAACCGCTCCTTTATAATTTGCTTTAAAAAAATTTGGGTTGCCTTGGCTTCATTACGCCGCAGCCAATACTATCAACCTTACGACATGCGAAAAAACCAAATAGGAAAAGGAAAGGGTCCCCCGGGAACACATGCCTCACCGCGGTCAATTTCCCAAAGGAGTGAAAATTGCCTTTTTGGCGAAAGATCTCTTTTTTTGGGTTGGGCCTAAAAGTTTCCCCCAATACAAAAAGCAACAAAAAGTGCCCAAAATTTGATTAAGGTGTTATTTGGGCTCCCAGAACAATAAAGATGATGAGAACACATTTTCACGGAGAATTTATAAAAAAGACGGGGCCTTAGGTATAAAAACAGGCCTTTCACGTTCTCTACCATCTTCAGGGGAATAAAAATAGAACATTAAATGAAAGAAACAGGGACCATGATCAGAGTTTTTGGCCGTTGCTTTGTTTTCACCCTGTTGTACACCTTAAGGAAAACTAAACTGTCCCCCAAAAACTTAGTTGTACCCCCCAAGACAGGCCATATTTCCCACGGGTTTTTACCATACAGCTAGCAGTAGACAGGATATTAGGGACCCGGGCAGAAAACCTGAACTTTACATAAACAAGATTTTGATTTTTTTCCAGAAATGACATGACCTGAGTAAACCAAAACCCTTTGAGGTGTTTGGGGTGGTCCTTAAAAGACACTGAAAAAACCGGGGCCCCATATTACAAAGGTCCCTTTCAATTTTCGCGAAAACGAACTTTATGAAACTAAAGAAAGAAAAACTGGCCCACACCACCACTCAGAAATCACCCTTCCCTGTTTAGAAAAAATGAAAGTGCTGAATAAGTTCCTGAAAATCATTAACATCATATTATTGTTGAATATGTGCACACCCCAGAAGTCGGATTTTTTGCCTTATCTAAAATTTCCATCGACCTGGAGGAACTGTCTTGCTACCCCCTAAAACTACATGCTACTTTAAAATCGGACTAATGGGGGAACCTCACGAATACTTTTTAAACCCCAACGGGAGGGACCTTTTCAATTTTTTAGTTAACCTCACAACAAAATACAATAAAGGGTCAAATGAAGGGTTTTTTAAATAGGAGGGTTGGGAATTTAAGAGTACCAGTACCAATAGAAAGTAAAAAATTTTGAGCGCCTGAGTTGAAAATGTCAATGAAAGGCCTCTCTTTGGGGATAATTAGGGATTTATTTTGGGTGTAAGAGCTACTTTTTATAATAATACCAGGATAAAATGGGAAGAAAGTAAATATTTTTCCCTTTAAATAATTGTATGAGTGTTTTTGCATTAGAAAAATGGGAAATTTAGAGTCAGGTCCCTTAAAAAATGGTGAAACTTCGAATGAGGTTTTGAAAACAGTTAAGGGCGGGGGTAGTAAAAAAGGGGAAATTTGTAAATTGAAAAAAGCTCCTTTTTTACAGAAGTAACCTTTTTCATTTTTTCACACTTTTAAAAACTACAGAAACAGATATATCTGCAAAAAATGGATTCTTCTTGGAGTAAAAGGAACATCCCCAAAGCTAGGCGTCACCATTTCCCCTCTTGTCCACCAAAGGGGAGTATAAACAAATTCCCAGGGATACACTTTTGCAGATAGCAACCCCAGGGGAAAAAGGAAAATCTCATTTATTTTCAAGGGGAAAGTTACTTATTTTTTTACTAGTTTTTTTTTCCAAATGAGGAAGAATGGTTGAGAAAGCAAAAAACCAAGTGAATAAAGGACTCATTATGGGGTGATATTTGTCATTTTTAAAACTAGCAAATTTTTTTTTAGAGGCCTAAGTGGATGTCTGAAGGGAATTAAAAGATGGTTATACAAGGTGAATTTCTCAAAATAATGTGTGTTATTAAAATTTTTATGCATTTAGGAAACCCAAAAGAAGAAGAAAGTCAAAATCTTGTTTTTTACTTTGAGAATATAATTCTTCTCTTCATGCAAAACAGTCCAATAGTAGATGAATTAATGTGTTAGTGATCTTTTTTTCTGAGGGAAACCACATGGTGAAAAAGGGAATAAAGAAGCAAGTAATAGGAACTGAATAAAAAGCATGTAACTAGGAGTCGGCATGCAGGTTAGCTGCATAGAATGTACTCAAAAAAAACCTAAAGACAGATCTATCACACATATCTCAAAAGGGGGAGAATTGTGAGGGTAAAAATTATAATTTTGTTTTTATAAAATTTATGTATACTCTTTATTTTTTTCAAGAAAGTTTTCTTTTTTCGCAAGGCACGGGACTTTGGAAAGTTGGTATAATGGGGCCCCCCCCTTCATAATTTGGGAAAAAATGGCCTGGGGGTATAGCCCTATTGAATCAACAAGGTTTTCCCTTTTTTCATGAGTAGGAGGTGGGCCCTAAGGAAATTAAACTTTAAAAACCCCGGGATAGGAACAGCTAGTTTTAAAAATTTAAATTGCTAAAATTTTTTCTTGCGGAAAAAAGGGGGGATAAAACCAATAATTGCGGTAGGAGGGGGCAGACATTCTTTAGCATAGCAAGATGATTTTTATTGCGTTGTTCCCCCAATGCTTGCTTTAAAAATCTGGATATTTTTACCCTTTAAAATATTTTTTAAAAAAAGAAACTCATCAACATCTGAAAACTTTTTTAACTACAAACACATCATATGGGCTTTCCAAAAATTGGCTAGTAACCAGCGTAGTAAACTTTGACTTTTGCAGAAAGTAAAAAAAAAAATGCCTTAAAAATTTTTTCTCTCATTATTCTCATTTGCAAAAAATAAAAAAATTTTGGGAAACCTAATTGCCTAAAAAGGTAAGGTTAAATTCTGATTTCAAGTCAATAGTGGAAAAAAAAAAAAAAAAAATGTCTTTTTGCATATTGGGAAAGTGATGTGTCTTTTTGATAGTGTTTTTTCATGTTGTGGTTTGTTTTCCTAGGGACAAACACAGCAAAGGGGTAATCGGGCAAGATCACTTTCCTTTTAAACCCCTTAACGCCCCCCGCCGACTTTTGACGCCGGCGCCGCAATTCGCTGGTCGGGCTTTCACCCAGCCCGATCCCAGAGAAGTCCTGCACAACGGTAGCGGCAAAAAACCCCCCCAAAACCCCGATGCTTTAAAAAACCCTTTTTTTGTGCGGGCGTTCCACAAGGCAATCAAAGGTTCTCCTTCTTGCGGTATCGGAACACCCCCCACCCACAGAGCCCGGGGAACGTTTCACAGTCAGCCCTGGACCAAAGTGGCCCCAGACTGCTTGTATAACCATGACAGACACACTGTGTGCGCCCGATCACTGCCTGGTCAACACACAGATAAAAAAAAGTATTAGCATATATAAAGCTAATACATAACTAATGTAAAAAAAAAAAATTAAAAATGTTTAAACAGTTCTCCCTTCATGGGATAAAAAAAAGTAAAAAAAAAAACATAAAAATATAAGAAAGTTAAAAAAAAAAAATAAAAAGATAAAAAAAAAATTTAATAAAAAAAAAATTGTGCATAATTAAAAACGAAAGAAAAAAACCCACACATATTTGGTTCCACACACTGTAAAACCTGTAGAATTAATCAACAATTATTAAGGGGTTTAAATAAAGGGGGTAAAAAAAAAAAAAAAAAACTGCAATTTTAAAAGAACTTTAAAATATTCCCCCAAAAAGTACAACTTTTTCGAATAAAAAGGACCCACCAAAGCATCATTGAAAAAAAAAAAAGTTACAACTTTTGAAACGCAAGGAGCAAAAACTAAAAAAATGTTCTGGTCATTAACTACTTTTCAGCCGTTCGGCTTGAGGGGTTAAGGGATTTTCTCACTACAAAGATTAGCTTTCAACATGAAGGTCTGTTAGTTATAGACTTTTTTAACTAAATTGTTTTGTTGCTTTTACTTTAGTCATGAGATAAGAGCATTTGCATGTGCTTCTGAATGCACACTTGTTGCTATGGTAACCTGTATACCAGAAAGAGGTCTGCTATCTGATTACGGAGAGAGCAGGGAATGACATCACCCCCAGGGAAGGACTGATGGGACTGAGCTCCAGAGAAAAAGTAATTAATGCTAACAAGATTAGCATCTAAGATAAAGACACTTTGGACCACATGTATGAAAACTGTCTAAGTCTATAGTTCACTTTGTTGCCCATAGCAATCAATCACAGCGCCCCTCTCAGCCCCTCTCATTTTTTCAGAGCACTATATGAAATGAGAGAGGCGCTCTGATTGGTTGCTATTGGTTGCCAGAAAGATGATCCTCTCTTTCCTGCAGCAAAGAGAATCATAATTTAATGAACTGCTTTTCATTTTGCCCAATAGGGAACTTCCTACATAATTATTGTGATTACTAATCCCAATCTCATACCCCAAAGACTTCTTTGACTCTCCTCCACCTTCACCCCCACTCTCCTCCACCCCCAACATTTACTTTAATTTTTTTGTTTTTTTTGTTTTTAGATTTTAGTTCTGGTCTAGGAAAATGTAGCAGTAGCTCCATTGCAATAAAAGTAAATGGGTCCTTTATTATTCAATATCTCATTATAGAAATGTTTTGAATGGCAGGAATTCCCTTAATAATAATAATAATAATCTTTATTTATATAGCGCCAACATATTCCGCAGCACTTTACAATATAAAGGAAATAAACACAGACAAACCAGACATTACATTATAAAAAAGCTACTGACAAATGAGACACGAGGCGTGAGGGCCCTGCTCGCAAGAGCTTACAATCTATTAGGGTGTATGGGTGAAACAAAGGGTGACAAGTGCTTGGTTTACAAAGGACCAGCCATGTTACATAAATATGAGTTTTCAGAGCGCACTTAAAACTGTGAGGGTTGTGAGTGTGCCTGATCACATGGGGTAACATGTTCCAGAGAACTGGTGCAATACGTGCAAAATCTGGAGACGGACATGGAAGGTTCGGATGAGTGAGGTGTGTAGTCTTTTATCAGTAGCAGAGCGTGAGAGAGCGGGTAGGGTGTAGACAGAGATAAGGGAGGAGATTATGGGAGTGCAGCACTGTGGAGATCCTTATGTGTGAGAGTGATGAGTTTATGTTGTATTCAGTACAGAATAGGCAGCCAGGCAGAGACTGACACAGGGTAGAGGCATCAGTATAGCGGCTGGAAAAAAAGACAAGCCTGGCTGCTGCATTCAGGACAGATTGAAGAGGGGAGAGTTTACAGAGAGGAAGACCAACAAGTAGGGGTTACAGTAGTCAAGACGAGAATGAATAAGAGCAACAATGAGAGTTTGAGTTATTTCCACAGTGAGAAATGGACGGATTCTGGAGATGTTCTTGAGGTGCAGGTGACAGGAGCGGGCAAGGGATTGGATATAGGGGGTGAAGGTCAGATCATAATCTAATATAACCCCCTGCTGCCTAGGAGTTATGGTGGTGCCACACACGGAGAGAGAAATAGCAGGGTGAGGTCGGTTAGTAGATGGTGGGATGACTAGAAGTTCCGTTTTAGTGAGATTTAGTTTAAGATATAGAGAGAACATGATGTCAGAGAAAGCGGACAGACAATCACTGGTGTTTTGTAGCAGGGCAGGAGTGATGTCTCTGGAGGAAGTGTATAGTTGAGTGTCATCAGCATAGAGATGGTACTGGAAGCCAAATCTAATGATGGTTTGTCCAATGGGGGCTGTGTAGAGTGAAAAGAGGAGAGGACCAAGAACGGATCCCTGAAGAACCCCGACAGCAATAGGAAGAGGAGAGGAGGTAGAACCCGAAAATGAGACACTGAAGGAGCGGTCAGAGAGGTAGGAAGAGAACCAAGTGAGAGCGGTGTCCTGGATACCGAGGGCGCTGAGCAAGTTGAGGAGGAGGTGGTGATCAATGGTGTCAAATGCTGCAGAGAGATCCAGAAGCAGCAATGAGTAGTTACCTTGAGATTTTGCTGTCAGGAGATCATTTGAAACTTTAGTAAGAGCAGTTTCTGTGGAGTGTAGGGTGTGGAAACCGGATTGCAGAGGGTCTAGAAGAGAGTTAGCAGAGAGATAGCGGATCAGGCAAGAGTGGACCAAGCATTCCAGGAGTTTGGAGAATGAAGGCAGTTAGAGACTGGTCGGTAGTTGGCAGCACAGGAAGGGTCCAGAGAGGGCGTTTTAAGTAAGGGAGTTATAACAGCGTGTTTAAAGGAAGATGGGAAGATCCCAGTGGAGAGAGAGAGGTTACAGATTGTAGTGAGGTGAGAGAGGACAGCTGGAGAAATGGACTGGACAAGGTGGGAGGGAATGGTGTCACTAGAGCATGTGGTGGGGCGAGCAGACAGGAGAAGCCTGGACACTTCTTCTTCTGATGTCGGGTCAAGGGCTGAGAGTAGATTAGAGGACGTGCGGGGAGGGACAGGATGGGTGTTATTTGGGGATTGTGATGTGATGTTTTGCCGGATGCTTTCAATTTTCTCTTTGAAGTGAGTGGCCAGGTCTTCAGCACAGAGGTCAGTGACCGGGGCCTGAGCTTTGGGCCTGGAGGGAGTGGAAGGTGTCAAACAGAGCTTTTGGGTTGTTGTGAAGTGGAGATGAGGGAGGTGAAATATTTTTGTTTGGCACAGTGAAGGGCAGTGTGGTAGGTCCTGAGCATGAATTTGTAGTGGAGAAAGTCTGCAGGTAGCTTTGACTTTCTCCACAGATGCTCAGCGCACCTGGAACATCGCTGCAGATGGCGAGTCTGAGCGTGTTGCCAAGGCTGCCGGCGTCTGACTCTGGTGGTGCGTGTTGGGAGGGTGCCAACATGTCCAGGGTGGTAGTGAGAGTTTCATTGTAATGTTTAACAGCCAGGTCAGGACAGGAGACAGAGGAGATTGGGGGCAGTGAGGACTGTATGGTGTCTGTGAGCTCCTGAGTGTTTATAGAGCGGAGATTTCGGAATGGGCGATGGGTAGGTGTGTCCAGAGAAGGCGAAAGTTGTTGATAGTAAAAAGAGATGAGTTTGATCAAGAGTTCATAAGGAGAGTTGGTAAGATTAGAAATTGAGCAGAGAGCGACAGAAGACCAGATCAAGAGAGTTTCCCATCCTTGTGAGTTGGAGAGTCAGGAAAGCTGCGAGAGGCCAAGAGAGGAGGTTATGTGAAAGAAACTGAGAGTGCGGAAAGGAGACATAGGGTTGTCATGGGGATGTTGAAATCACCCATGATGATTGTGGGTATTTCAGAAGAGAGGAAATGAGGAAGCCAGGCAGCAAAATTATCCAGAAACTGGCGGGGTTGAGCGGGGGGTCTGTAGACAACTGCGATCTGATTGAAATGCCGAAAGAGTGAGGTGTGACCTCAATAGGAGGGGAAAGTGAGGGAGCTACAGGAGGATGACCTGGTAGGGCATGTGGAAGAGAAGTATGCTCAACTCCTCCACCCTGCTGTCAGGTCTGGGGGTGTGGGTGAAGTGTAGGCCGCCGTAGGTATAGCGGCAAGGGACGCGTGTTCTGATTGCTGGGCCATTTCTGTGAGAGATAGGTAGATTGAGGGAGTTTAGAAAGAACAGTCATTGACAGCAGTGAGTTTATTACAGACGGATCGGGCGTTCCACAGAGCACATTTAAATAGGAGAGGAAAAGGCGTCCAACTAAGATTAAGATTATGCCAGTTAATCTTCTCCTTTTTATTAGAGCAGCAAGGATTTTCTATGAAACAGTTTTAAGGTCAGTTTCAGGGACAAAAGTTATGTTGTCAGGGACAACAGTATGTCTAGGTTTAGGGAACGATTCAGGGCCACAAGTATGAAATTTGGCATTTAAACGTCAAGTTTTATGTGCATTATAATACATAGAATGCACCTGATTTATGAACCCGTTCTACAGCGTGTCATAAATCAGGTGCATTCTAGTACTAACACGCCATTTCTGGCTCAGATATACCACTTTGAAAGTGGTATACCTGTTCCAGCAGTAATGCGTCTAGAATTGCTGTAGCAAAGCTATAAATCTATAGCTACGTACGGTTCTAGTGCGCCCCACCTCTAGCACACCCCCAGAAATCAGACGCATTACAAAGTGCCACGAGTGCTCTGTAATGCACCTGATAATGGCGTTCAGGAGGTTTTTCACTAATGCAAATAGGTCTGCGCCTGATGTCGGGCTAAAAAATATCTTCTTTAAATGCAAAGCCACATATGTTCAAGTTTTTCCCCATAAACATAAGCACCATTAACATGCCTCCATACCTGTATATATCAAGTCCAGTAATATAGAAATGGGCTTCTTCTTAAAACTTCACAAAATTTTATTATTGACTTCTTTTAAAACCATCAATTAGTCTACATTCATCGTACATATATAAATAAGGGGTACTTAGCAATATTGCGATGGATCATCGTTCAGGGCAAAGAACTCGAAAGTCTGTTTCCTAGTCCCAGCAGGAGCTTCCTTTGGAGATGCTGGGAGACCGGGCAGTCCGTGTCAATGCACGCAGTGACTAAAAAATATGCCAGACTTCTGCCGCAGCCCGGTTCATACATGTCCCCCTTAGTTTGGATCAGTTATCATTATAGTTATTAATACTGTCTTGCTTCTGGATTGATCTTACATGTGGAATCTCCACCAACAATGTTTCTGTCGTCATCTGACTTGCTGTCCATTTACGGAGTCATCTAGCAGTGAATCTTTTTCAGTTTTCTAGTTATTTTTTGTGACTACTGGTGTACATTCCTGTTGCTTGTGGTCTAGAGTTCACCAGGGTCGTTACCCTTTCATGTCACTGTAACAATTTACCAGTGATTGCTAGCCATAAAACTCAGTAGCTCAACACCTTACATGTAATCTAACACATAGTAGAGGTAGATGTTTTTAAGGTGATAGTGGCCCCCTTTCTCTGCTGGGTTGTGCAGCTGCACAGGTTGTACCAGTGGTATGTCTATCCCGCAATGTAGGAGAAGGAAGGCCGATCATTCATAAAGAAAAAGTATCAGAAAACTCATAATACATAAGCTAATCAGTCCCATTTACCAAAATGGTCTGGAGGAGCTGGCAGGAGCCCTGTAGAAACCAAGTGGATCTTAAATTGCAGACTTTTAGCAGGATGCAGGAAAACATGTAGAAAGCCTGTTGTTTCTGTTGCATCTGGAATAATTCCAGGGTATAGCACCTTCATAAGTCAATATCCTGAAATAGAGACATTTCTCACCAGTATACCAAGATTGGATAGCCCCAGTTGACTTAGTTGTCTGTCTGTCGCTCCACTTTCATGTTAGATTTATTATTGCCAAGCACAAAGTTTTAGAAAACACATGCAGCATTGGTGACCAGATAAACTTTGGCCTCATTAAACTGTAGTGAACTGATGTTTTCTTTACTTACCACTCATGATCACAAAAGTGTCATGCCCTGCTCATTATTGTTTTGAAGACCCTGTAGTTATTAGTGCAGCAGGTTGTGTAAAAGCAGAAAAGCCTTATGTGTTACCATGACAAAGGGGACTTTATACATGTTACTGTCACAGTAGTCCTGAGTAACTGTGTAGAGTACGGAGGATACTCTGGCCACCGCATAGCGCTGGCGTAGCCTACGCCAGGAGCGGTGTCTAATGGGCCTCTTGTCTTCACTGGCGCTCAAAAAGCGGGAAGGGCTTTGCTGCAGGGAACCCCCAGGTCGCTACCCCCGATGCAGGTACACGTGGTTACAGCCGAAGGATGAGGCGTAGATCACAGGTGGAGGATGGAACGTGAAGCAGCGAGATGGATGGAGAGCCATGCAGTTTTGGAAAGAACAGCAGGTAGAAAGCGCAGGAAGACAGGCTAGCCATAGCAAGAAACAGCTGACGGTAACGTAAAGGATGCACTAGGAACGCACAGCAGAGCGTAGTTAGGGATAGGTCACCAACAACTGGGTGCGGAGAGCAAGAAATGGAATACCTAAAAAGCCCCTGCCAAACGCGCATTGGGGGAACAATAATTACCTGTTACGTGCTGGCCCTTTAGATCCAGAGAACCGATGCATGCACCCCTAGTGGCCGGTAAGTGGGTGTGTGTCTCACAGGAGGAAGACGCAGAGGAGCGCGCCCGTCGTGGAGGAAGTAGGATGGTACCAGGTGAGTACGGGGAAGGCAGGAGTCGGGAGCGGGAGCAATCAGAAGCCTGAAGCGAAGTGCGGGGATTGCAGACGGCTGAGTAACGGATGTGCCCATGGTCCGGGAGTCAGACTGTGACACGAGTCATTACAGTTACCCAAAAGACATCTTGAAAAGTCACATGGTCTAGCAGTATTTACCAGCCAAAAATTTGTTTTGGAAATTTTCTTGAACATTTATTTAATTGCTATAGAACTTACAAGCCTTATAATGTCCTAAAAATAAATAACAGAATAAGAAAATAATGTCAAAATATAGAACATTTAAGGTAAATCTTATTTATCTACTAATACGTGTGACATCATTTCTAAATTTTTTCAAAATAGTCAGTCTTTTATTTTTATATATACACAAATGCAAAATATATCATCCAAAATTTAGCACTATTATAAATTAAATTGTGTCACAAAAACATTCACATGCAGTAAAAATATTACAAAGTTATCTATATAAAGGGATATGTGACAGAAATGAAAGGTAGGGCTGTGTCCTGAAGTCCAAAACTGGCTGCATAAATTAAATATTTGCTTTACTATGAAAAAAAAGAGGATCTCATGGTTTGGCCAGATGAATACTATCACAAACTGATGTTTTGACCTGGTTTTGTCATACATCTAAAGCAACTTCTATTATTTTCCCCTCCTTTTTCCAACAAATGTAGACATCATTAATTAAATTCATATGGTGAAGGCTAAGCTTGACCATGCTGACTTGATTCTCACACATTTGTCAAACTATCACTTTTATGTCTAAATAAAATTAATAACATTAATCATCTTTATTTATATTGCTTCAATATATTCTGTGGCACTTCAATGCAGAGTACATAGACTGATTAAATCAGGCATTACTGAATAATAAACTAATCAATTAAAACAACAGCAAGAGCTTGCAATATATAACAAAAAATAGAAAGTAGAAACATAAAAGTTGACAGTGGTGCAGCAATCTTTTACTAATTGAAGTTAGTAAACATAAAACTGCATGAGCCAGCTGGAAGAAGGATAAAAATGGGTGAGGATGGCTGTAAGAGTAATGGGTAAAGGGGTGTACCAACCCAGGTGACAGTGAATAAGAAAAAGACAGACAACTATTAGGCCATAGACTTAAGAGGGAGGAGCTCCTGTAGCAGGAGCCAAAAGAGCAGCTCTCGGGGAAGGGAGCAGATAATTCTTATGTTAGAAGCCTTGGAGCAAGGGCCTAGAGTCTGAGACTGTTACTTTAAGAAAAACACATTAGAACCTCTAGGTACTGTTGTAACTACTTGCACCTCCTTGTGAGAACCACCATGCTTACTGAATTTGTATAAATGCATTTTACAGGTAACATGTTCCTTAGTTCAGCATTGCAACAGACTGTGTTTGCATTTCATGTTTTACCATCCTTCCCCGCATGTTGGTCACC
Source organism: Phyllomedusa bahiana (assembly GCA_025379985.1). Taxonomy (NCBI): domain Eukaryota; kingdom Metazoa; phylum Chordata; class Amphibia; order Anura; family Hylidae; genus Phyllomedusa; species Phyllomedusa bahiana. Next base: position 38,155 of record JAODAL010014229.1, read on the forward strand.
TTACCATCAGAAGGGGTTATCATCCATTCACAAATGAGTAATGCCATACTCATTTGACCTGCCCCTCATAATCATTCAGTGAGTATCTATGTGTGCACAGACATTAAATACATTTGATTGTGAAACATGTGGGGTTTACGGTTGATGTGAGGAATCAGATTTTAGGCGTAATGTCATACCTCTCAACCATTCCGGATCTTGTGGGAGAGTCGTAGATTCCAGCGGCTGTCCCAAGATCTTAGGCAGGCATACATATGTCCTGGGAACCCAGGGCACATGCTATGAATCACTGTGACGGAGCTGTTCTTTCCACTCTTTGCACGTTCTCGGGACTCTCACCTAGAGAGTATAGCAGTTGGTGCCGACTGCTCTTAGGGCAGTGGTACTGGGGAAACATCATAGGGAGCTCTCTTGAGGACACTGGCTGCAGGGGACTCAACTATATAGTATAGCTGCAGCAGCAGGCACAATCTCTCCTGCGCTGAGGGAGGTAAGTGACTTCCATCAGCCCTTCCCTCCCTGCCCTCCTCCAATAGCCTATCCAGCTTTCCAGGGTGCTGGATAGCCTATTCAGCATTCAGGAACGCTGAGTGATGCCCCATCCCCAGAGTAGGCAAACAGCTATTCTGGGTGCCTGCTTTGCCAATTGTCACCAAGCTTTCCCGGGGCGCTGGAGAGCCTATTCAGTGTCTGGAAAAACTGGGTGATGCCCCATCCCCGGCAGAAAGTAAACAGCTTTTCTGATTACCTGCTATAGGGGATGAGGCATCTCCTAGCTTTCCCAGGCACTGGATAGGCTTTTCAGAATTTTGGAAAGCTGTGTGAGATCCCCCATCTGTATAGTTTCTTGATTTTTTTTTTTTTATTTTCCTTTTGGACTTCAATGGATTCATTAGACTATGTCAGACCAGAGTTGAAGCTATATTTTTTAACAAAATGGTCAATGAGTGCTAGTGTTGGGGAGTGGTTATTTAAATAAAAAAAAAATTCTGTTTCTGTGTTTTGTTTTTGTCAGTGTTATTAATGGAGGCATCTGACAAACATCTTTTCCATTAGTATTGCTAGGGCTTGGTGACAGCCAAAAGGCCACGCTAACCCGTTATCACTATTATCCCAGTACCAAACGCACCAGGGGTACTGGGAAGAGCCAGGTTACCATCAGAAGATGGACCATCTAATGTGATTGTCTACTTCTGGGGCAGCTGCGGACTGGTATTTTTAGGATGGGAAGGGGACGATATTCACAGATCTTCCCATCATGATGATATCCGGCAGCAGTTGTTGGTTTTACCTTGGCTGGTTATGAAAAATGGGGGGACTCCCACATCATATTTTTCATGAAATGCCAAGATAAAACTGACAGCTGTAGGCTGATACTATGAAGATAGGAAGGTCCATAAATATATTGGTCCTTTTCAAACCTAAAAATAGCAGCCTGCAGTTACCTCAGAAGCGAACCAACACATTAGATGGTCTCACTTATGATGGTAACCTGGCTCTTTGCAGTACCCCTGGTGCGAGAGTACTGAGGTATTAGTTATAGGGGGTTAATATCAACCTAGTAGTGATGAAAAACACTCCTGCTGACACCAAGCCCCAGCGGTAGTAATAAGGAGCTGTATGTCATATGCCTTCATTACTAACACTCAATTAAAATGATAAAAAGAAAAAACACAGAAACAACAGAACAAAATCAATTTATTTAAATAAACACTCCATGATACCAGCCCTCATTGACCATTTTATTAAATAAATAGATCCAACGTTGGTCCAACATAGTCCAAAATAGAGAATCTGTAGAAAAGTAAAAACACTACAAAAAAATGTTTGTACTAAACTCCACTCCAAGCACATTCTGAAAGTCATGGCTGTAGGTGACCTTGGTAGTACAGGTGACAGAGTACAGGACACAGCTGCACCACATTCTCCAAGGAGTTGGTACTCAGTCTCCCCCTAAGAGATTGTGCCTGTTGACTGTGTCCTGTTCTCCTCCGCCCTGCAACCATTGTGTAGTGCGGCTTAGTGACAACACAAAATACAACCTCCATCTAACATTTTATAACCTTTCAACACTACCTGTCATCCCATGGCATCCTCACATCCATCTATAACCCAATGAGGAGTATGTATAGAGGTGGGTATCAGCTAGGAAGGTGCTTGAAAAGTGAGGAGTCTAAGATGTATCTGTGGTTAATTCTGCAATGCTAAGGCATGGCTGGAAGAAGTTATCAAGACGGGCTAAAGTAGATGGAGAAGAAAAAGGAAGGCAAATTACTCCTATCAGAGAAGACATCTCCTGTGAGTCCCTGGATAAAACTGCACTTTAATTACTTATATGTCAGCAGAACATCTGCATACAACTGATATCTACCACTATAGGGTCACTGTATTGTGGGAATATTAGTAGTAGTGCTAGTAATGTAATTAGTAGGAGTGGTAGTAGTTAGAGATGGGCGAATTTCTCAAAAATTTGATTCAGTGACTTCGCAGAATTTTCTGACAAAATTCGTTTCGGACCGAATTACTTTGGGACGAATCGCGTTAAAAAACAGCTATTTCCAGGCTGCACAGAGCCTGCAGGGTGCTGTAGAACATTGTGCCATGCTTAAATATGCAGAGGGAGCTTGGTTTGGTCTTCATACAATGTTGTGTTTTAGTATGACACGCAGATGACTGCCGCCACTCTTAGAATCGCTTCACTATAAAATTCCCTGGGCATAAGATGGCAAAACTGACAAGCACATGAGGTCAGAGGGAATGCAATAACATTCTGATAAAGTCATGCCAGCGGAAGCTGGAAAAAAACAAGCTGAGAGTGTGGAGGTGATGGCAGCAGCCACAGCAGCAGTATGAGGTCAGAAAGTGGCACAATGACATTCTGGAGGTGGAAAAAACTGGAGTAGGCCACAGAGTGGCACAATGACACAGTGTGGAGGTCACGGTAGCAGCAGCATGAGGTCAGACAGTGGCACAATAACATATTGGAGGTGGCATAAACTGGAGTAGGCCAGAGTGTGGCTCTATGACACAGTGTGGAGGACACAGCAGCAGCCACAGTAGCAGCATGAGGTCAGGCAGTGGCACAATGACATTCTGGAAGTGGCAAAACAGTAGTAGGCCACAGAGTGGCACAATGACAGACTGTGGAGGTTATGGCAGCAGCCACAGCAGCAGCATGAGGTCAGAGAGTGGCACAATGACATTCTGGAGGTGGAAAAAACAGGAGTAGGCCACAGAGTGGCACAATGACAGAGAGTGGAGGTGACAGCAGGAGCAACAGCATGAGGTCAGAAAGTGGCACAATGACACAGTGTGGAGGGCATGGCAACAGCCACAGCAGCAGCATGAGGTCAGAGAGTGGCACAATGACATTCCGGAGGTGGCAAAACAGGAGTAGGTCACAGAGTGGCACAATGACACAGTGTGAAGGTCACGGTAGCAGCAGCATGAGGTCAGGCAGTGGCAAAATGACATTCTGGAGGTGGCAAAAACAGGAGTAGGCCACAGAGTGGCACAATGACAGAGAGCGGAGGTGACGGCGGCAGGAGCAACAGCATGAGGTCAGAGATGAGATGCTAAATTTAAGAGCGTTTTTGTAATGCACATGTAATGTTAAGCAGTATTTTGTCTACGTCTGTTTAGTTTCACATAGGGTAGGGTTAACACTTTAGTATATTTTTCTTTTGGAAACTATAATAGATTTATGAGCCATATTATGGGTAGTTAAGAGTTAAGTCTGTGGTATACTATATAGAGGTGTTACCCCCATCGTCTGCGCATGCCTGAGGAAAAAGGCGTTTGACCTTTGAAACGTGGCAGCAGCGGGCGCAGTGCAGATAGTGCTCTGGCACATCTCCTCATCAGAAACGGACTGATCATAAGAATGGACTTCTAATTTCATTCCTAAGGAGGATGAGCGTGCTCACCAGCATTGAAATTCTAAATGTGCGGTAAGCCTAAGGGCTCTATGATGTTTGTTGTTGAAACTCTTTTGATACAAGTAAAGCAATTTTATAAATATCTATGTTGCCAATGATATTTGTGTGAAGGCATTAGGAGTGGGGACTCCTGGATTGGCATACAATAAGAGTGAAGCACGCACTATAAGGGATTTAACACTTGATTTATATGAGGTCAGAGAGTGGCACAATGGCACAGTGTGGAGGTGACCGCAGCAGCAACAACAGCAGCAGCAGCATGAGGTCAGAGAGTGGCACAATGACACAGTGTGGAGGGCACGGCACCAGCAACAGCAGCAGCAGCATGAGGTCATAGAGAGGCACAAGGACAGAGTGTGGAGGTGGGTGGCAATACCAGTCCCTGGTAAAGATGGTTGGTGGCAGATGGAGAAAATGTCAGCAGATGTGTGGCATCAGGCGTGTTGCGGCATCAGAATAGTGGCTGAGGCAGGTAGTTTGAACCCAGACTCATTTCTCACAGTTTGGGTGAGGCGTCATGGCTGATGTAGTCTGACGCCTAAGGCATTGGTGTGTGGAAATCCTGGCCGATCCACGCCTGATTTATCTTGACAAAGGTCAGTCGTTCCACATTTCCCGTGGACAAGCAGGTTCTCCTTGGGGTAACGATGGCCCCCACCGCACTGAACACCCGCTCTGATGCCACACTACTGGCCGGGCAGGACAGCTTCTCCACTGCAAACTCGGCAAGTTGCGGCCACACATCCAGTTTGGCTGCCCAGTAGTCCAGCGGATCTTCTAACTGCAGTGGCAGAGTACATCTGGACCGAGAGATGAGGCAAAGAGAAACAGCTCCCTTCTGCAGAGGTGGTGGAGCCTTGACTGGCTACAATGGCATGCGTGCCTTTGGGCGCTGCTCCTGTTGCTGCGGCGGCAGAATGTACCACCACATCTGAGCCACGTTTCTCCCAGGCCACCAGATGGTGACGCTGCATGTGTTGATGCAGGGCCGTGGTGCCAACGTTAGCTCCCTGGCCACGCTTCACTTTCTGCCTACAGATTCTACATATACCCATATTCGGCTCCTCCGGTGTCTTAGCAAAGAACTGCCACACCGCCGAGTATCTGATTTTACCGCCAACGCTCCGCACTGAGTGACTACTGCCGCCGCTGCCTCACTGAGCCCCTGTGCGCTACTTTCTTGGACTGCGAAGCGGGTTTTTTACCCCCTGGCCGCTTGGCTCCCAACCTCACACTGCTGCTATCCTGCTGACTCATGGCCACACAACCCACTTGCTGGCTGCGCCGCTGCCTGACACGCAAGCTGAGGCCCTCTTCTCCAGATGATGATGAAGCCCTTGCCTCACCCGGCTCCCAAGTGGGGTCGGCTACATCATCATCTATTTGGGTTTCATCGTCACTGCTGTCCTCATCACCGGTCTTGGTATGCAGCGGCTGACCCCTCACAACATGACCTCCCATGCCACTCTCCACATCTATACTTTGCCGCCTACTGCAAGAAGCAGGGGATATTGGCCCCATTTCTTCACTGCCAAGTAGCTGCTGGCTGCCCTCCTCAAATTGTTCATCCTCGCTATATAGTGGCGCTGAGCCCAGACCACATAGTAGATCTCTGGCTGAGGGAACCGGATGGGACAGAGGCGGGTTGAGGACAGGTGAGGGCCGCTGACCCGCTCCCGGGCCATGCCAACTAAGGGTTGTGTCTGACGTTCCCACCGACTCTTGGCTGGGGTTGTCAGATGTCATCTGGGAGGGAGTGGATGACCTAGTCAACCAATCAAGAACCCTTGGGTTGCTGGTCAGCACAAGGCCGCTAGATGACAGCGGCAGTTGTGGCCTCACCGAGTGACCCCTGCTGCGACGTCCCCTTGCTGTGCTGCGACCTGGGCCTGCTCCAGGAATGTTTGTGCCACTCGCAGGTGAAGAGCCTGCCACCTCTCTGTCTGACATACTGTTTGTTCTAAAATGTACAGACACTGTTTGATGAAGATATCTGTATATGATAAATACACACCCTGTATTTGACTCCAAATGAACTCACTAACAAGCTTGGGTAACCCTTGGATATGAATTGCGCTCCACAAATGGGAAGGAAAAATGTACTTGTATGTGTCGTTTAAAAACACTGTTTATTTTACTGAATGTAAAAGCACAACCAGACTTAATTAACCTTCTGATATGAATTATGCTACAGGCAAAATGTCTTTGTTGGCGGTGAAAAAGACGGTTACTTTTAGTCACCACAACAGCAGAACAAAGCTTAATTAACCCCTGGATGTAAATTGCGCAAAAGAATTGAGCAACCAAAAACTACCAGCTATGTAGCGTGTTAAAATGGCGTCTATTTTACGGTAAACAGCAAGAGTAAAACTTGTAATTAACCTTCGGTTATGAATTATGCTACAGGAAAAATGTATTTTTTGGTGGTGAAAAAGACGGTTTCTTTTAGTCACCACAACAGCAGAACAACGCTTAATTAACCCCTGGATGTAAATTGCGCAAAAGAATTGAGCAACCAAAAATGAAGTGGTATTTGGATTGTAAAAACGCTGTTTCTTTAAATGAATACAACAGGAACAGGCTTAGATCACCCTTGGATATTCAATGTGCTGTGAGCAGATAGCATTAAAATGTATATGCAGCTGCATTGGACGAACACTGGACTTCAGTTCCAATACCCCACAAAATCATAATTAGAAGGTTAAGAGAAGCAGTCTCTGAGACAGCTGAGACACCCCCAAAAATCGCTGTATAAAAAGAGTTCTTAGTATCAGCTATCATAAGCAGCCGTGGTAGCACCTTCCCTAATCAGTATAGTGATGAGCGGTATGAGTTCCCAGCGTCGCGCCCGGACTTATTATAGTGTGGTGACCAATCACGCAATCTCTGATTGGCTTCATCTCTGCACATGTCAAGTAGGCTATGCCCTTCTTCCTCCCAGAGTTCTTTGCCCATGTAACGCCATGTGCTCGCAACCATTTTATCAATCAAAAGCACACTTCGTTCACGCGAAGTACCGCAAACTTCTGCTTCGTTCAGAACCGAAGTTTTCCTGAAATTCTAAACGAATTCCACTTCGTTAGAATCAATTCGCCCATCTCTAGTAGTAGTGTAATGGTTTATATTCAGGAACAGCATGGTGGTATTATTTAGTTGCTATGTGGTGGTGATGTGGTGGTATTGTTTGATCCTTATATAACGATATCATTGATAATATTGGCCTTGGTATACTGGTTTGGTCAGGAGCAGTACAGTGATAATATTTGCTCCTTATAAAGTGGGATCATTGATAATATTGCTTCAGCATAAGCAAAAGTAAATAGCTAGCTCACCTTCACAATGTGCTTTGCTTTCAATCAATATAGACTTGCTCTCGCTTGTGCTAATTCCGTATGCCAAGTATACTCCACTGGCTAGGTGGCTCAAACAAACACTAGTACAGGTATGCTGGATACAGCTCCCAAACTAGGCTTGCAACGCAGTTAACACCTCAACCCTAGCAACTTTATTCATTCCATATATAAATACAGCAATACGAACATGGCGTTAAAAATGCTGTAACCCGCTGACACATTTCGAGCTTAGATTGCTATTGTTCACAGGGATTTTCTTTTAAAGGTTTTCTATTAAGGTCAAATGGGAATCGTTTTCTTTCAGTTTTCTACGAGGATTTCGAGATGGAATCTTTACTTCGAGACTGTAATAGGCCTGCCTAAAAAGATGTTTTTTTAGGGTGTGCTTAAAATCGTTGACATTCCAAAGTCTTTGAAATAAGAGTGGAAAGTTAAGATTATGGATGTTAGTTTTAGATCATAGCATAGAAGAATTAACAGCAAAGGTATGATGGTAGTCAAAGTTAAGGGAAGTGCAGCACTGTGGGGAGCTTTGTAAATGAAAATGGTATGTTTAGGCTATATTTCATTGAAAAACATGCCAGTTATTATTCACTTATCTCTACCCGTTTCTTCTTTTATGCACTTTTCATTACACTTTTCATGTGTTTTTTGTCACGGGCAGCAGTAGTGGATCCACTGGACCACCGCATGTGATGGTATAAGCCACGCCAGAGAGCGGAATCTAAGCAGGTTCCGGTTTTCACCTGAGCCCGCCGCAAAGCAGGATGGATTTGCTGCTGCGGGAGTCTACCCGGTCGCTACCCCTGACGTTACTTGGTTGTGGTGGCAGCCAAGGTTTAGAGTGGTACAGAGTCGTAAGACAAGACGTAGTCGGGGACAGGCGGTAAGGTCAGGACAGGCGGCTATGATTCGTGGTCGAGGGACGTAGGCAAGAAGGTACGGTACACGGTATGACGGAACACTCAGGAACGCTTTCTCAATAGGCTAAATGGCACTAAAGATCCAGCAAACGGATCAGGAAGGGGCAGGCTTAAATAGGGGCAGCAACCGGCAATACCCAATTACCGAGACAGGAGCTTCGGCAGGAGCGCGGCCGGGTAAGTAGGCAGTGACCTTGGCGAGCGCACCCGCTGCCCGACCCGCCTGCGACGCGGGATGAGGGTCGCAGGGGCACCTGTGACAATTATTTTATACATTTATGATCAGAGAGCAACATTTACCCATCAACACAACAAAATACACATGTAATTGGTACATTTTTACAATTGCCTTTTGACTCTCCATTCCAAAATTATGCAGGTAAAATATTTTGCACCAAGAAGTGATATGGACTTACATCAAACAATGCGTACAATAAAAATAAAATAACAAAAAAACAGGTGGGTTCCAGTGATGATTATATACACTAAACACAAAAGGTTAGAGATATTTAATTTTTGGTTGACATTTCAGGATAAGCATGTTTTAGTACAATTTGCTGATCTCTAACAAGGAGCTTAATGGCAAAATTCACCACAGGTGTTTGATCCCTGAATCGCCCAATAAATTTAGCGGATCAATTTGAATTTGGATTGAAACAGTCCTTCTCATCATCATGCTGTTCACATTTTGACATGATGAGACCAAGACAGCACCTTACAATTGATTAACAGTACCTCGCCATAGCAAGGCTTTAAGCAGGATGCTCTCAGACATAAGTGGTCACTGAGTTTAGAGGGTCACAGAGTGTCAACAGCAGGTTGCAACAGAGAAATAGAGAGACTGGAAGAGTCACAGTCAATCTGTTATTGGTTTAGAAGCAGCTTTTAACCCATCAACTGCGCGTTTACATTTACCTCTAAGTCCCCTGGCGGTAAAACGCTGGTAGTCTGCAAGATCATTATCGTTGGCATGTTAGTTGCTACCAATTCTCTGCCCACGTCTTTCTCTGGCATACACGTCGTGGAATAGGTCACCAAGGAACAGCAGCCTGGCACCAAGGATAAGCTCAATTAACAGTAATTAATCAATCACGCAGCGGGGGAGAGGGAGCTGCACTAGCTGAATAAGACAGACTTCATCCCACTCATAAAAGCTGTCAGCCCTGTTGCCTGCTGCACAGCTCTATCCTTAGCAGCTGCTAGAACATGGCCTCTCCTGTGCAGCCGATAGTATGGGCTGCCTTAATCATCTGGAGACAGTACTGGCCACAGAGAGGTTAATTATGCTGGAGACAGGACTGGCCACACAGGGGTTAAGTATGCTGGAGACAGGACTGGCCACACAGGGGTTAAGTGTGCTGGAGACAGGACTGGCCACACATGGGTTAAGTATGTTTAAGGCAGGACTGGCCACACAGGGGTAAAGTGTGCTGGAGACAGGACTGGCCACACAGGGGTTAAGTGTGCTGGAGACAGGACTGGCCACATAGGGTTAAGTGTGCTGGAGACCGTACATAGGGGGCAGTATTATAACAGTTATATTTTTTACATCATTTATTGATGCAGTATGCACTTTATTTTGGAGTTTTTTATGCACGCCATTCTAAACCTCCATCCCCTCCATAATCCCGCCCCCCCCCCCCCAAAACCCTTTCCCCTCCACTGGGACATGGAAAAAATGTCTTGCATGAAACTGGTCCCAGGTGGAAAGAAGGTGGTGGACCTCTGGTCTAGCACGTAGACCGTGCTGATATAAATGGCTACGAATGATCTGACTTTACACTTGGTTGCCTCTCACCTCTCTTAAACATGCCTGGAGTTGTGTGGCATTCATCATCCAGTTCCACAGGACAATGTTTACAATGAAGCGGTCATCAATGTGGGATGTAGCATAAAGATGCCCACTTCTTTGCCTTTCTGTGACTTTTCCAGTTTCTATGTATCTCTGTTGCAACCTGCTGATGACACTCTGTGACTCCGTAAGTTCAATGGCCACTTCGTCATGATGTCAAAATGTGAACAGCATGATGATGAGGAGGACTGTTTAAATTCCAATTCAAATTGATCCCCTAAATTTATTGGGCGATTCAGGGATCAAACACCTGTTGTGAATTTTCCCATTAAGCTCCTTGTTGGGGATCAGCAAGTTGTGTAAAAACTACTGAAACACTGAACATTTGGACAATGTGCATTCTAAAGTTAAGAGAGGGTCTTATTTAGTTCACTTAAAAAAAAATTTCAAGAAATTTTAGGATCATCCTGAAATGTCAAACAAAAGACAAATATCCCTAAGTTTTTGTGAGTAGCATATATAAAAAAAAGAACGGGGTTTTTTAGTTGTATTATTGGTGTGTATTTTGGTGTGTACAACAAATGTTTTAGCACCAAAATATGCATCTAAAATGCTGTGCGAAACCAGTCTTAAACTGTAGTGTATAGGCAGTGACTAGCACAGAATAGAGGCAGTTGGACATAAATATGGGTCTGTTTGCTGAATTCAGGATAGATTAGTAAGGGGCAGACTGATTAGTAACAAGTTACAGTAATCAATACAAGAATAAATCAGAGCCACAATAAGCGGCTTACTGTTTCTAATTGAAGATAAGAGAATTGTAGAGATGTTTTGAAACGCAGATGGCATTAGTTTGCAAGTGACTTATTGTTGCTAACAAAGGAAAGATCAATCATAAACCCAAAGGAAGTAAGTATGTTGCCGTGGAGTTATGGCAGTACAACACGCTGAAATGGAAACATCAGGCTTCGGTAAATTAGCATGTAGTAGTAACAAAAGAATTTCACTTTATGAAAGATTCTGTTTCAAAAAGAGAAAGCACCACCAAACAATATGAAATAAATTGTGCAGGTGCATTCTGCCCTGGCTGCAATTCAAATGCAAACACGCATAAAATACACTAGCACACAGCGAACACTAAGATATTTTTCAACACTGAATATATGATCCATTTAACACTAGGACTACTGGACTCGTGACCCCGCCTAGAACTACTGAAAGGAGTCATTTTGACTCCTTGCTTGTTTTCGTTTATTTTTAGAGTTTCATTTGTGGTTATTTATTAATAATTATATTTTTTGTAATGTATTATTATTGTGGACCCAACAGTAATGCTTTTGATTTTTTTTTTTTTTTGCTTTTTTTTTTTTTTCTACAGAAAAAACAATAATTTAATAGATGTTTTCAAACTTTTTTTTATTCAATGCCCCAAATTAAAAAACCCCAGAAAACAAAAACAGAGAAAATGGGGTGGGGAGATAAAAATGAAAAAGGGCAATTCCCCTTCAAAAATTTTTGTGTTTTGCATTTTAGCTTTTGCTTTGATTTATGGCAGTACATCCCACAAAAAAGACTTACCAAAAGTCTACAATTCCCAAAGATCTATTTTCTTGACTTTTCTTGATTGGAAAATTTTGTTTAAAAACCACACTTCTGGCATGTAAAAATTGGGGACGTGGAACCCTTTTTCCCTTCTGTGACATGGGGGCCACTAATCTTACAAGCGTTTGAAAAAATGTTGGTACATTTTTTGGTGGGAAATCCTTGAAAATTTAATGCATTTAACCCCAAAGTTAAGGCATTTTAAAATGCTTTAAAAGGGCCCCTTCTTTGTGCCTGTTCCGGTGGTATATTTTCGTGCCTCTGACCCATCATCTATATTTTTTGTTTCATTGTAAAAACTTTACCGTTTCTGGATTTTTTTAGGGGAAATAACCCGAAAACAAAAACATCTGGAGGACGGAATCAAAATGACAACTTTTTTTTGACTTTCCCTTTGAATATTTAAAGTGAAAATTTTTTCATTTCTAAAAACTTTTAGTGTTGTAAAATTTCCCTCTTTCTGGATTTTATTTTTTAGGCACTTCTGCCTTTTCTTCTTCAGTGTTCCAGAGGGTTTTGTTCCTTTTTTTTACTGTTTAGTAATTTTAAAAGTAAAATAATTATGGGTTGAAAATTTGGACCATTTTAAAAAGGGCCCAATAATTATTACCACATGGTCAGCTAAAGGTCCTCAGCAGGGTGTGTTCTTTCCCTGAAAGGGGAAAACCATTTGCAGATTTTTGTTCCCTTTCAACAGCTACCAATATTTTGGCCATTATTTATCTGGTTGGAAGGATGACTGCGTAAATGGAACCTTTTTTTTGTTGGGGAAAAGTTTGTCTAGTTATGTAGGGGAGGTTTGAAAACGAAATACAATTTTAAAAAAAACCCTGCCCCACACGTAAAAAAAGGGGAAAAAAACTTGCCCGTTTGCGTCTCCCCATCGAGTAGATTTCTCTAAATCTGAGAAACCTCATAATTTCAAAAAAGCGGCCCCTAGACATTGTCGCTTTGCAAAACGGTTTTCCCCCCAGCATTAACCAAATATGCTAACGAGTGGGGTTGTCCCAGTTTTCCCATGAGCATGAACTTTAAAATGAATGATCTGCCCTACAGTAGAGTATACTGAAAATTTTGTTCCTGATGTTCTGCAACGTACATTTCTTTATATGGTAATTTAATGAATCAAAAAAAAAACCCCATGCCCCAAAAGGACTACGATAATGATATTTTTTGGGCGTATCCTGTGGGCCAGGTTTTCGAAGAATTTTTGGCTGTCAGTAAGGAAAAGTGTTCTCCAATTTCAACAGGTTTTCCTTTGAATCCTCCGCTAAAACTAGTTTTCCCTTCAGATCGCCTTTCTGGTGTTTGTTGTGCATTCCTTCGCCCCCCATCGTTACTTTTGTTTTTTCATTTTGGGCGTTTTGTTTTTTTTTTTGCCCACGCCGGGAGGATGGTCCGAGGCAACATAATGCTGACCCCGGCCCCCCCAGTTGATGGGGTTTGGAATACTGGAAAAAAATTTGATGAATATTTAAAATTTTTGTTTTGTAAGGGTCCTGCACATGGTGGTTTTAGCGGGGAATATCCGAGGGGATTTCTCACACAATCCGGCCGTACCGCCGCTAGGTACAGAGCGGAGTTTTTATGAAGCCCGTCCGAACCCGGGGGAGCGCTGTCTGGGGCGGGCCTGCTTGGGAAAAACCCTTTTCCCTGGGGGCCCCCCGGGGTTTCGGGCGGGGCTTTGGCATGACGGGCAGGGCGGCCTGTATTCGGCAAAAATACCAGATGGCTTTCCCCTTTTTGTAATGTGCCAGGTAAACCTGTTGGGAAAACAATAAAACCCAAAAATTATTCATTCTGATTTTGTTTTCCCGATTTTAAATTTTAATTTCTAGGAATAAATCTTTTAATTCGAATCAAAAATTTTTCCCAATTGGAATTCCACTTTCCGGGTTTATTCAAATAAAATTTTTTGGGGTTTTTAAAAAAGCCCCCCCCCCAAAAAACCCCAAAACAAAAAAAACCCCCCCCCCAAAAAAAAAAAAAACAAAAAAAAAAACCAAAACAAAAACACCCCAACAAAACAAACAAACAAAAACCCCCCCCCGGGGCCAAAAACCCCCCCCCCCCCCCCACCCCCCCCAAAAACTTTCCAAAAACCCCCTAACCCCCAAAAAAAAAACCCCCCCCTTTAAAAAAACACACAACCCCAAAAAACAACAAAAAACCCCCCCCCAAGAAAAAAAAAAAACCACCCCCCCCCCCCAACCAAAAAAAACCAAAACCCACCCAAAAACCCCCCCCCCCCCCCCCCCCCCCCCCCAAAAACCCCCAAAACCCAACAAAAACCCCAACCCAAAATTTCCAAAAATCAAAAAAAAAACCCCCCCCAAAAAACCAACCAAACCCCCCCAACTTTAACCCCCAAAAAATTTTTTTCCCCCCCCCCCCCCCCCCCACCCCCCCCCCCCCCTTTTTTTTTCCCCCCCCCACCCCCCCCCCCCCCCCCCCCCCAAAAACGCCCACCCCCCCCCCCCCCCCCCCCCCCCCCCCCCCCCCCCCCCCCCCCCCCCCCCCCCCCCCCCCTCCCCCCCCCCCCCTTTTCCCCCCCCCCCCCCCCCCCACCCCAAAAAAAACCCCCCCCCCCCCCCCCAAACCCCCAAAACCCCCCCCCCCAAAACAAACCGGAAAAAAAAAAAAAACCCCCCCAAATCAACAAAAAAAGGAAATTTTGACAAATTTCCTAAAAAAATTTTTTTAAAATTTTTTTTCCCCAAAAAAAATTTAAAAATTTTTTTGGGGGGGTTTCCCATATGCCCTTTCTAGTAAAAAGAAAATAGTAATTTTAATTTTTTTTTGTTTGAAGGTAATTTTTTTTTGGGGGGGCTTAAAAAACTTTTCAAATTCCTATTTTAAACACCCTTTTTTAAAATTTTTTTTTAAAAAAATTTTTTAAAAAAATAAAGGGTTTTTGGGGGAGAGCGAAAAAAACACAAATGCCCTATTTACAAAAATCGTTTTTAAATATCTTTTTTTCTTTAAAAAAAAATTTTTTTTTTTCACCACTTAAACAGAAATTTTTCCCCCAAAAGAAAAAAAGGTTTCCAAACCCAATTTTTCGAAAAAAAAATAAAGGTTGGGTTGGGCCCAAAAATTTTAAAGGGTATTTTAAACCCGAAGCCAAACCCAAATTTTTTTGGCCCTTTTTGGTAAATGTTAAAAGGTGTTCACCCTTTTTTTAAACTGTTTCCCTTTTTTTTGGCGGCAGCCGTCGGAGAGACAGGGGGGTAAAAATACGTAAACCTTGAGGGTGTAGGGTCTTATTGGTGAAAAATTCACAGGGACCGTCTCATGTGATTCACTGTTTTTCCCTGTTGGCGCCTTTTCCCACCTTATTTTGGTAGTGAACAAAATGCTGTTGTGTCGCTCGTTTTCCCAAAGGGCCCAAAAACCCCCATTTAGTAGTGATTTAAACGGGAAAAAGCTGGGGTTTAGATTACTTGGGGGGGGGGGCAGCTAGCTTAGGGAATTATACCAAGCAATAGTTAAGGAGTTTTGTAAAATTTTCCCATAGGAAAATTTGTTTATAACCTTTTTTAAATTTTGAAAGTTAGGCTTTTAAAGCCATTGATTTGCTGTGAGGGTTTTTTCCATTTTGACCCTTTTCCACCGATAGTAATAGTAAAAAGAAATTTTCTTGGCTAATTTTATTGGTGTTCGAAAGGTTTTTTGCTTTTTTTGGGGTCATGTGCTGAAAAAGAACTGAAAGTAAATGCCTTTTTCCCAAAAATCTTGTTTAAAAATAATCATTTTTCTTGCAAATTTTATTGTGAGTGTTTAAAAAGGGTTTTATTATTAGGGGTTTTTTTGGGGTATGATGCTGTAAAAGACAGGGAAGTCAAGGGTTCCCTATTAACAAAATCTTTTTTTAAAAATACTCATTTTTTGGAAATTTAAAAAATTTTTCATTTTTGTTGGTTTTTTGGGGGGTGGCCATAAAAAAAGGACAGTGTAGTAAGGGCCCCTATCAGAAAAAAAAGTTTTTTCCAAATACCCCATTTCTTTTTTTTAATTTTTATTTGAGTGCCCTTAAGGTTTTTTTGGGGTTTGGGGGTTTAAGGCCATTGTTAAAAAAGGGGGCCGGGGGTCCCCATAGGGCATTTACTTTGTGGGGGCCAAAATCAAAATGGGTCCCAGTGATATTTTAAAAAAATAGGAACTGGGAAAAAGGGGGGAGGTTCATTTGATTTGGGTTTGCATGGGGCCCTGAAAACGGTTAAGAAAATGCGGGAAATACCCTTTTGGTCCCATGCACCCTCTAAAAATACAGCCCGGGAAGCTAAAAACTCTGTTTCCCTTTTTGGGATGTTTTTGCTGCCCCCAAACCCTTTAGGGCCCCTTGTTTTTGGGCCGGGTTAAAAAAAGTGATAGGGGGCTCTGAGTTACCATGTCCCCTTTCCAATATGGTGTCTTTATGTGTGTAAAAG
Source organism: Phyllomedusa bahiana (assembly GCA_025379985.1). Lineage (NCBI taxonomy): Eukaryota > Metazoa > Chordata > Amphibia > Anura > Hylidae > Phyllomedusa > Phyllomedusa bahiana. Next base: position 54,193 of record JAODAL010014229.1, read on the forward strand.
GGGGCCCCGTAGAAGCTGTAGCGTGCACCTCCTATAGCTACGCAGCCCTCTAAAGATCTCAAATGCAGTCCTTAACGATCGTGAGTAAGTCCTTTTGGGGGAAAAAGTAAAAAAAAAAAAATTTAAAAAAAACGTGTTAAAGAATCAGTAAAAAACAAAAATTTAAATAAAACACACCCCCTTTTCCCCTTTAAAAATTTCCCCCCAAAAAAGAAAAAAAAAACCCATAAAAATAACTTTTTTGGCATTACTGCATGCTTTTACGCCCTAGTATAAATTTTTTGGGTTTTTTTAAACCGCATGTTTGAATACTGTGTTTAAGCAAAAAAAAAAACCAAAAATGTGAATTGTGATTTTTTAAATTGGCACTAAAATGGGTTTAAAAAGGGGGGAAAACCGAAAATTTCATTGATACTGTGCCACAAAAAAATTGGTAAGAAAAAATGAGAATGCTTGGAGGGGGGAAAAAAAGCTTGAAAGTGGGTAAAAAAAGGGCCCCAGGGAAAGAAAAAAAAGGGGGTGGTGATTAGGTTGAGCGATTATAAACCCGAAAAAGGGTTAAAAATCGGCAGGGATTTTTGGCTGATTGGAAATTTACGATCACGCGAATTTTAGGTGACAAACTTTCAGATAATTAAATTCCCCTTGCACCATTTTCAGGTTTTGTCATTTTGGGAGACGAATCAGTTGAGGTAGAGTGGGGGGAGGAGGATGTACACGCCCCCCACTTTGAGGTGATGAAATTTATTAGCTGGAAAAAATAATGACCCCGTTTTGTTTGACCAGCCCCTTTCCCGTTCAGCATCGTCTTTCAGTGTTAAATCAGAGCAACAGTCTGTTTATGTCTTCAATACAGCTAGCTCAGGGGCACAGTCTTATTTTATTTATTTCCCGACAAAAAAAAAGCTTATGCTGTGAAAATTAAAAATTTTTTAAGGGGGAAATTTGAGAATTTTTAGTTCTTTTTTTGGTTTTGAAAAGAGGGTTTTTTAAAAAAGCATCTAGCGTGTCCAGGCAGGGGGGGGGGGTTGGTTGGATGGGGCGACAGGTTTGGAAAAAGGGGGGTGCATAAGGGGCAGCCCAAAACTCTATTTGAACCCGATTTAAATGGCATTTTTTTTTCCCACGCTTTTTGGCCCGCACACCCTTTCCCCTGAGGTGAAATTGTACCTTTTTTTTGGGGTGTTGAGTTTTTTTTCAAAAAGAACGGGTTTTTGCCAATTTTTTATCAAAAATTTTCTAGTAATGGTTTTGTGTTCATTGCTGTAAAAAAACGCAATTTTTCATCCCCTTTTAAATTTTAAATAGGGTGTATTGCAGTGGTGGGGGACCCCAAATTTTTTTTAAAGAGCCACCTTTTTATTAATTTTTGGGTACGAAAAAATTTTGTAGTAATGTTGGTGATTTTTCATTGGTCCAAAAACCCCCTTTTTTTTATCCGTATAATTTTAAAAAAGCCCGTATTGCACGTGGTGCGGCCCAGTTTTTTTCAAAGGACCTTGTACTTAAATTTTGGGTACCCAAATGTTGCAGTAATGTTGGTTTTATTTTATTGGTGCAAAAAACCCCCTTTTTTATCTGTATAACTTTTTTAAATTTGTGTATTTTCACATGGTGCGGGCCCGGGTTTTTTTCAAAAGGGCCACCCTTTTACTTTTTAAAATTTTGGGTACAGAAAAGTTTTGTAAATGTTGGGGGTTTTTTTATTGTTAAAAACCAACCCCTTTTTTTATTCCCCTTTTTAAATTTTAAATTGTGTTTTAAGTTGGGGGACAGTTTTTATGCCAATTTTGAAAATTTTTTAGTAAACGTTTGTTTGTCAAATTTCTGCAAAAAAGCAATTTTAAAGTGTAATTTTGAATAGTTTTATTGCCCCGGTGAATTTAGTTTGGGGAGGAAATTTGGGACTTGTATGATAGTTTTTTTTTAAAATTTTTAATTTTTGTCCCATGGGCAGTTGTAAAACCCCGGGATAGAGGTAGAAAACTGGGTTTATTTTTGGGTTAGGTTTTTCCCAGGGCCCAATTTTAAGGTATTTGATTGAAACAATTTTGTTTTAATTTGTTGGCGTTGGAAATTAGAGGGATTTATGATTTGCTGTGATTTGCCTTTTTTTCAATAATGACTGTAAAAAAACTTTCCATCCCTTTTAAATTTTTTTCTTTTGAGATTTTTGGAAACAAAAAGCTGGTGGGGAAGCGAGCAACCCAGGGGTGTAGGACATGGAGGTAGAGGTACGAGGGAAGGTGCCCCTTCAGTGCTGGGCAAACACTCAAGGCCCGAAAAGTGCAGGAGTCAGGCTGTTATGCTGGGGCGGTTTTCCCTGTGAATCTCAGTAACGAACAGGGTCGCCAAAACTGTTCTTCAGTGGTTAATGGGAACCCCCATTCCCCGCAGTCTTACCTCCTGTCCCCCCAGGCAAGGCACAAAAAGTTTTCATATCATCGTCAGATCCCTCCCAAATGAACGGAAGGCATCCAAATGTAAAATCGTGTAACCACTGTGGGTAATCCCCAAAACCGGTTTTTTTTTTTTGCCCTCAGAGGAGGGAAAGGGAAATGGTCATGTCTAATTTGGGCGGTCGGCAAGTCTTGAGGTGTTGCTTGGGAGCCGCAAACTCCTGGATGGCAGAATGTCAGGGGTGAGGGGGCCCCCCTGTGTTGATGTTGATGATGATGATAAGACATTGGGATAAAATGGTTTTTTAGCAGGGGAAATTTTCTTGCGAGCGCTTTCATCACTGGACGAGGAGGGACGGGTTGAAAGGGAGTATCAGTTGGGTTCCCCCTCAAAAAAAAAGAGAGGGTCGCAAAATTTTCCCCTGAGATTGTACCGCCAGCCCGATCAGCGGAAACCCGTTTGAAAAGGTCCCGGGCCCCTCAAGCTGGGCCTTTTTTTGAGAAGTCTCTGATTCCCCCCAGCGATGTATATGCCCCCTTTGTCGTTAAAAGCAATCAGTGAGGCAAGAATCTTAGGTGTTTTAAAACCAAAAAGGTTAGTCACAAGCAGCGAATGCATGATTTGAAAGGGGGGGAAAAATTGGCCAAAAAAAAGGCCCACACGATGCCAGACTTCCCCCCACTGGCACCCCCCTTTTGTCTCTGCCCCCTCCCCCTCTGCCACCCAAGGTTCCTCCCGGGTGCCCCTGTCTTTTGGTCTTGATCAAAGGGTCAGCTCCCCCTTCAGCCTCCCCCCGTACCGAGTACCACCGCACCAAACCCGGCCCTCCTACCCCTTTTCCCCTACCAAATTTGACCTGCACGCCTTTCGCGGCCAGTTAGAAATGGGCTTCTGTTACCCGGTTTGGGGGCAAAGAAAAACTTTAAAACCCAAAAATATCCCCAAAACCCCAAAAACGAATGTGACAATTTCCAGGCTTTTGGCCTTTTGGGAAAAGTTGCCTTTCCGATGGTGGACAGAGATGGGTTCCGCCAAGTCATGGCCCCCGCCCGCCCCCCAAAAACAGATGAGGGGGAGGCTTTTTTTCCGAAAAAATTTTCCGCCCAAAGGGGGAAACCGGGTATCTAAAAATTTAAAGTCCCTTTGACCCCTTTATACATGGACTAGAAAAAGGCCCAAAGGCCCTTGTATCTTGGGACAGTATAATGGGGGAGATGGGTGGAGTTCCGTTTTGGTAAGGGGGCTCTCAGGCCGGGGCCGTTTCAAAAATGCAGAAAATGGTGCAAGGTTCCCTTTCCCCCAAGGGGCCCAAAAAAGGTTTGCTTTTTGTGCCCATAGAATCAAAGGGCCCGGGTTTAAAAATTAAACTGTTTGTAGATGTCAAAACACAGGTCAGGAGTGTGGATGGCTCTTGAAAACAAGACCAAGCGCTGGTGGATGACAAAACCTTGTGCCGGGAAGGTGGTGTGATAAGGGTAAAATCTCGGGCCCCTTAAGATGGTAGGTGGAGCTCTTCCCTGGCACAGTCTGAACCCCTCATCAGGTTTTTTAAAAGCGCTCCCCAAGTTGACTCCCTGTGAGGAAGGTGAGGTTGAGTCACATTCCGCTTGCCCCCTCCCGTCCCCCCTGGTGCGTTGCACGTCAGTCGGCCCCCTGTAACGTCTCATTGTTGACGTTGCAACACGTGGAATTCCCCCCCCACATGCCCCAGCGATTCTGGCAGCAGGCTTTGCTTAGCATATGAAGGAAAAATTGGCGAAAGCAGCGGTGGGACCTCGGGTTGTTGAGCCCAGAGAGTGGAAGCGGTGAAAGAGTCTGACCATCCTTGCAGTTTTAAAGACCCAAAAAAAGGGTCAGTGGGACAATGCCTTTGTCGATGGTTTGGGGTGATCTTAGTTCTGGAAGATGTTGGACATCTGAAACAGAGGTCCCCCAGGGGAGGAGGAGGAGCGGCACAGATGCGGAAACGGCCCTTTTTCCTCGAAACCCAGAAGGGACGACAGTTTACAGTTTTAGGTCTTTATTGGAGGGTTCGGGCCCGGGGTAGGAAAGGCGGCCCCTCGTTATGGTACGCATTGAGGAAAGTCGGGGTTTTGAAGCTGGGGGCAGGGGAAGAGAGGAGGGGGGAGGTATTTGGACACCGACGTTACGATGTCCCGCCTTGGAAAGGGTTGGCATGGATTTGAGGGTAGGAGGAAAGATGAGGAAGTCATTTTGTAGTGCCCTAACCCAGGGGTTTTGGAAAATCAAGGCTCCATTCTCACATGAGTGCTTGGATGCCCTTTTCCTCCCTGCCCTCGCATTAAGGCCTAAATGACAACATTTAGGGGGGCCCACCCCCCTTGTTTCCCCGTTACAAAGAAAAAATAGATTTCTTCCACCCCCCCAAATAAAAAGTAAAATGCGAATTGGAGAGTGTGATTGATCAAGGGAATTTTTGGGTCTGTTTCTTCTTAAATGTCACGGGGAACAACGTAAACAAAATAAAGAGAGAGTTAGTGCGCAGCAGAGGTTTGTGGGAAGTTAATGGGTGACTCTGGCAATCTTTATTTACCACTCCCCAATGAAATGAGGGCACCATACAACAAAGAGAGGGTTAAGTCATGGTGCGGGGATATTGATCTAAAACCCCGATTTTGGTAATGTTGGGGGACCAATTAAATTCTGGGTACCCAAAATGGATGAAGGGCCCCGAGTCACTCCAGAATAGAGGTGTTATCTCCCCGCAGCCAGCGACATATTGGCGGCCTTCAGACGTGGGGAGTCATAACGACAAACGCACCCGTTTTCCCCACAGATAATGTTGATGTTTGATTTCATAAAGAAGATCAAAATGGATTTGTGATGTTGTGGCCCTTTCCGGGGTCCGTTTTGTTCCGGTTATTTAAATTTCCCTCTTAACAGAAATGGCCCCTCTTGAAAAAATTTTTTAAAATGATATTTTTATAAAATTTTTATTTCAGTTCCCAAAAAGGTATTTGTGGTTTTGGGTGGGAGCTGTAAAAAACCAATTGTACCCGGTTTATGAAAACAAAATATTATTTCTACTTATCTTTAAATTTTTTGCACTGTCAATGGTTTTGGGGGCATGGTGCTGTGAGATACAGTTAATCAAGGTCCTTTTGGAAAAGGGCCATTTTCCATTTTGCCTTTTTTCCCCCACAATTTTTAACGGGTGGAAGTATTTTTTTAATTTTTTGGGGATGGTGTGAAATGCAGAAAACTAAGGGGTTTTTGTAAAAAAATGTGGTTTCTAACAGCTTTTTTACAATTGTCAACCCCTGGTGAAGGGTCTGTTTTGAATGGGGCATGGTGTGTCAAAAAAAAGGAATAGGTTGGGGCTTTGTTAAGGACTATTGCAAAAAATTTCTTGTTTTTGCAAATCTTTAAATAGTAGCAATCCCCCTGTAGGAGAAACCTTTAATAGAATTAAAAAAAAGGAGAAAAAAAGAGTGGTGGGTTCCATCATTTTAAAAAAGTGTTTTTAAATTAAAATACTAAAAAATATTGATGACAAATAGCTGTTTCAAATTTCCCCTGAATTGTACAAAGGGGGTACGGGAAGATTGAAAAGATGTAGGTTATTTAGAGGACATGTGTATAGGTTTTTTCACCCCCAAAGCGGGGACAATTTCCCCAAACATTTAGTAAAAAAGAGAAAAAGAATCCAGAAAAAAAGGGGCCCGTGTGAAAAGGAGCGTAACACCGCATTTCAAGTGGCTTATTGGTCAATTACGGAGGGAAAGCGTGTTGTAGAGGGAGAAATTTTCTAGCGTACCCCGGTTTTGATGTGTAATTTAGGGAAGGCTGGAGGGCTTGTCAACTTCCGCTTCCGCCTCTTTCCAGCGGGCTTTTTTCGGGTTTTGCGTCATAAGGAATTTTTTTCCGTGTTAATAATGACGGAAGCCAGCCCGGGGTTTACCCACCCATGTAACTGGGCCCTGCTAGCTGGGAAACCCCGGTTTTTAATAGAGACGAACAGCAAACCCTGGCCCCTAAACCCCCCACGGTTTAATTTTTGGGCCCCGCTTAATGAACCTGCTTGTTAATAGATGACGGACGCCAGCCCTTGTCTCACCAACCAAATTTTAAGGGCCGGCCCCCGCCAGCCCCGAACCTGCGGGGGAAACCCAACGGTTTTTTCAAACCCCACCCAAATTGTTTAGTAATTTCCTTTAAAGACTTGACAGTGGGAAAGCAGGATTTTTTGAAAGGCCTCGTTGATCTACTGGGGAAATTTTTTTTTTTGCTTTTTAAATTTTAAGGGTAGTCAATGTCCATTTCACTAAAATAATGCTTCCCCCGATTTCTTTTTTCGGCACTTTTTAAAACTGTGGGGGTTTAAGGGTTTTGGGGGCCGTGGGTCCAGGGAAAAGGTATGTCCCAAAATTTTCCCGTTAAATAAAAAAGGGGGTTCAAAGAATCCTTTTTTTCGGGACTTTTTAATCTGGGGGGCAGAAGGTTTAATGGGGAATGATTTCGGGCCCGGAAGGCATAGTCAATGTCCCGTTCAACCCCAAAAAGGGGTTCAAAAAACCTTTTTCCCGGAACTTTTTAAATCTGGGGGTTTATGCAGGGTTTTGGGGTCTGCTGGGCCAAGGGGCAAGGGGTAGTCAAGTCCGTTCAACAAAAAAGGGGGGTTTAAAGACTCCTTTTTCGGCACTTTTTAAATCTGGGGGTCAGCATTTTAAAATGTCCCGGAAGGCATAGTCAAGCCAGTTTAACCAAAATTGGGTTTAAAGATTTTTTTTGGAATTTTTAAATCTGGGGGACTGCGGTTTGGGGGGGTTTTTATGTGGGGCCCAGGACAGGGATAGTAATGTCCAGTTAACTAAAAGGGGGTTTTGAAAGACTCTTTTTCGGCCTTTTTAATTTGGGTCAAAAAGGTTTTTGGGCAAGCTCGGCCCAGGGGGCATAGTAAATTTTCAGTTAACTAAAATGGTGGTTAAGACCCTTTTTCGGCACTTTTTAATTGTGGGTCAGACGGTTTAAAGGGTCAGCTGGGGGTCCGGTAGGTAGTCAAGTCTAGTTCAAACCAAAATGGTGGTTAAAGACTCCTTTTTCCCACCCAATTTTTTAATCTGGGGCATCGGTTTGGGGGTCATGTGTGGAGGACAGGTATAGTAAATGTCCATTAAACAAAAATGGGGGTTAAGACCCCTTTTTCCCGGCATTTTTTAATTGTGGGTCTGCGGGGGTTTTTGGGTTTCATGTGTGGTACAGGACAGGTTTTAGTAAATGTCCAATTAAAACTAAAATGGTGGTTGAAGACCCTTTTTCCGTCACTTTTTAATCTGTGGGTCAGACTTTTTAATGGTCATACTGCGTCCGGACAGGGATAGTCAATGCCCCAGTTAAACTAAAATGGGGGGTTCAAAGACTCTTTTTCGGATTTTTAAATCTGTGGGTAGGGTTTAAGGGGTCTGCTGGGCCAGGAAGGGATAGAAAAGTTTTTTGGTTGTAAATTGATGTTCAAATAATTTTTTTTCCTGCACTTTTTATTTTGGGGCAGAGGTTTAAGGGTAGGGGGGATTGCACATAAAATTTGTGGGTTAATGGTAAAACTCAGACTGGATCTTTAACTGTAGCTTTCAACAGGGGTCAGTATTGGGCCGTATCCTCTTTAATATTCACATTAATGATCTTCCACATGGATTGCACAGTAGAATATAAATCTTTGCAGATGATACTAAGCTCTGTAAAGTAATCAACACAACAGAGGACAATGGAACTGGATAAGTTGGAGGCCTGGGCAGAGAAGTGGCAGATGAGCTTTATTACAGATAAATGCAAGATTATGCACATGGGGAGGAAAAATCCATTTCATGATAACTACACTCACCGGCCACTTTATTAGGTACACCTGTCAACTGCGTTAAACTTAATTCTAACAGCCAATCCAGGCGAGAACTCAGTGCATTTGGAGTAGACATGGTCAAGACAATCTCTGCGTCAAACCGAGCACAGTATGGGAGAAGGTGATTTGGTGCTATTGAAGTGCATGGTTTTTTGGTGCCAGAAGGGCTGGTCTGAGTATTTCAGAAACTGCTGATCTCCTGGGATTTTCACGCACAACCATCTCTAGGGTTTACAGAGAATGGCCCCGAAAAAGAAAAAACATCCAGTGAGCGGCAGTCCCTTTGTTGATGCCAGAGGTCAAAGGAGAATGGGCAGACTGGTTCGAGCTGATGGGAAAGGCAACAGTGACTCAATAGCCACCCGTTACAACCAAGGTAGGCAGAAGAGCATCTCTGAAACGCACAGTACGGGAACTTTGAGGCAGATGGGCTACAGCAAGCAGAGGACCAACCCCGGGGTGCCACCCCTTTTTCAGCTAAGAACGGGAAAAACTGAGGCTCCATTTGCCCAAGCTCATCGAAATTGGGACAGTAGAAGATTGGAAAAACGTTGCCTGGTCTGATGAGTCTCGATTTCTGCTGCGACATTCGGATGGTAGGGTCAGAATTTGGCATCAACAACATGAAAGCATGGATCCATCCTGCCTTGTATCAACGGTTCAGGCTGGTGGTGGTGTGTCATGGTGTTGGAATATTTTCTTGGCACTTTTTTGGGGCCCCTTTGGGTACCAATTGAGCATCGTTGCAACACCTTGTGGAATCTATCCCACGAAGAATTGAGGCAGTTCTGAAGGCAAAAGGGGGTCCAACCCGTTACTGGCATGGTGTACCTAATAAAGTGGCCGGTGAGTGTAGTCAAATGGAAAACGCTGGGAAAAAGTGACATGGAGAAGGACCTGGGAATCCTGGTGAACAGTAAACTTAATTGTAGCAGCCAGTGTCAGGCAGTAGCTGCCAAGGCAAACAAGAGGTATGGGGTGTATTAAAAGGGGCATAGATTCACAAAATGAGAACATTATTCTCCCATTATAAAAGTCACTGGTCAGACCACAGATGGAATAAGGTATGCCGTTTTGGGCACTAGTTCACAGGAAAGACATTGTAGAGTTTGAACAGGTACAAAAGCAGGCAAAAAAAATAATAAAAGGACTCGGTGGACTGCAATACCCAGAAAGATTAGCAAGATTAGGGTTATTTAGTTTAGAGGAAAGACGGCTTTGGGGGGACATAATAAAAATGTTTAAATATATTAAAGGTCAATATAGAGATCTCTCCCAAGTGCTATGTAATGAACCAGAGTAGTGGATCCACTGGGCCTCCATAAGTGATAGTACAGGCCGCACCAGGGAGCGGGGTCTAAGTGGGTCTTGGTTTTCACCAGAGCCCGCCGCAAGGCAGGATGGACTTGTTGCGGCGGGATTCCACCAGGTCGCTCTCCTGATGTGACTTGCTTGCGGCGGTAGCTGAGGTGCAACGCAGTTCAGAAACAGCAGACGAACTCGTAGTCGGAGACGGGCAAGAAGGTCAGGGCAGGTGGCGAAGAATCGTGGTCGAAGAACGTAAGCTGGTGGAACTGGTACACGGAAATGACAAACCCGAACACAGAAAGGCTTCCTCACATAGGATATGGGCACTATGGATTCGGCAAGTACGTCAAGAAGGTGGAACCATTATATAAGGTCAGCGGCAGGCAATAACCAATTACCGGCACGCTGGCCCTTTAAACCTGAGAGAGCTGGCATGCATGCCCTAGGGAGCGGGTAAGTGACTGCACCTGGGAGAGCGAGTGTGCCGAGGGACCCGGGGGAACGAGTGCGCCTGCAGCCCGGACTTTGGGCTTCGGCGCTACTCGTGACAATCTATTTATACCCCAGACTGTATCCAGAACAAGGTGGCATCCTCTATGCCAAGAGGAGAGAACGTTTCTACATAAACATAGAAAGGGATTCTTTCCTGTAACAGCAGTGAGACTGTGGAACTCTCTGCCAGAAGAACTTGTCATGGTGAATTCACTAACAGAGTTCAAAAAAGGGCTTAGATGCATTTCTAATGTGAAATTATATAACAAGTTATAGTGTCTATGATTCTGGAGAACGGTCATTGATCCAGGGATTTATTCTGATTGCCAGGTTAGAGTCGGGAAGGATTTTTTTCCCTAAAATGATGACAATTGGATTCTACCTCATGGGGGTTTTGCCTTCCTCTGGATCAACACTTTAGCACAAAATGCTGAACTGGTTGGACGTCTGTCTTTTTTCAGCCTTACAAACTATGTAACTATATAAACTTTAAAGTGGTACCATAGAAAATGCAGATAAAAAAATATGAATACATTGATGCATAAATAGTGTTTTACACAATAAAAACACTTTTTTTTAAAGTGCTACAACATAAAAAACGATACAAATTGGGTATCATAATAATCATATCACTCTACAGAGTAAAACTGACATATCAGGTATAATGTACAGTAAACGCTGTGAAAAAAATTAGATTTAAAGGCAAAACAGATTTAAAGGCAACCAAAAAGACTTGTCCCCCAAAAAAAAATAATAATAATGAAAACGCCAACTAATCCCTCAAAAAAAAGCCCCGCAAAAAAGTCCCTACACAGTTTTGTACACAAAACTAAGGCAGTGCAAAAACGTGTTTTATTTTTTGAATAAGTGTTTTATTGTGGAAAAGTAGTAAAACATAAAAAATATGTAAACTGGGTATCAATCTAATCATATCAGCTCTCCGACTAAAGTTAATATGTTATTTATACCTCACAAAAACACATGACTTTTGGATATGGGATGAACCCCCGCTCTAACTAGTACCCAGTTTAAACCCAAGAATAAATGCACAAACACGTTCTCCTTTGGTGTCAAATGGCCACAGCTTTATTCAAACCATATAAGTACAACAAACATGGAAGGAGTCAGGTGGAGTGCTAGACAATTGTGTGATATTCCCAGCTGTCTGACATACAGTACCCGGCCAGACAGCAATAAAGGGGCGGCACGCTCTGGCTTGCCATTCTAGCAGAGCCAGTACAGTTTAGGGGCACCAATGACCCTACTGAAGATCCTCACTCCTGATTAACCACCGTGCCCGCCCCTGGATGCCATTACCATTATACCATCCTTAAGGCTGGCCACTTCCAAAGCTCAGCCTCTTCACACCATGAGATTTACCATCCTCTATTAGTTAAAATTAGTCCACCATAACTTGACCTGCAACTTCCACCTGACTCCTGAACCCACGAGAGGCCTTTGACACCTTGAAGGACTCGACCCACAAAACTGCCATTCAAATCACAAAATGACCACTAGCGATTTGATCTACCTGGAAGCTACTAAAGCACTTCATACCTAAATCAATCCGTGACAATGAACGGTAAGTAAAGTTGTATAACCCCAGTATACTAATTGGGGCTTCTAATCTATTAGCTCAAGGATCCAGTAGCTCAAGTGAAACAGTTGTAGCTTTAACCAAATTAGGGGGAGCCGTAATAGGACCTAACAACAGAGAATCATAACTTGGGGCGCATGTATGTGAATCTCGAAACACTACCTCACAATGACTGATCATCAAGCTATCAATATTTACCCCACTAAGTTAAAAACTCTAAACCACTCTGAATCAGTCAGTATTGGTTACACTTTCCATCCTACAATGCCCCCAGGATCTTTCCCAGCAATAGAACAAGGGATATTTCTGACTCCAGAAAGCATACACTTTCGGGTAAGCCCAAGAACCAACATGCGCCTCATAATACCAAGCAGCAATACTATGCATCTTAAGCCATGACCTACTAACGACAAAACATTAATTGCATAAAGTACCAAAAGAAAAAGTACTTCAGTCTCAAGCTATGACTGTAAACTATGTAACTATGTAATATCACCATTAGCAACAAGCTATTAAACAGTCATGACAGATAGATGGAGCCCTACAATAAACCAACCCATGTCTGTCCAGCTTATAGAAAGAGTAAAGAGAAAGTATGTACAACATTGCGCCTGACATTCCTAAAGCATTGTCCAGTCACTTTAGTTAACCTCATAACCTTCAACCCAAGCCGTGCAGATTGGACTCAAGGGCACCCAGATTCCTCCACAGCCCTTGGCCGTTATCACCAGACCCAAGGACACCATTGAGAGAGACCAACACGGTGCTCTGGAGAACAATCCCCCAATTAAAACAGAGTCGTCCCACTGCGGTACACATTGGCTTGCTGTTACTCTCTTGACGTCCATAATCACTTAATGACAAGGCGCAGTCAGGGTGCCAATCTGTGCCTGGAAATCGATTGCATTGCTAGATGTAGGCCAGCACCATCTTGATGCTACCTGTTCTTCTGATTCGTAACAGAGCTGTACAGCTGATACAAGTCTCCATGCGATAGCTGATAGCCTTGTCCTAGTGAAAACCATGAGAGGAGCATGAGCATACACAACAATAACAGACCACCTCTTTGTCCAAAATTACCTGTCAGCCAAAAATGGGTCCTTGAAGCTACACATCACTTTAATTCATCGTTCCCAGCGGCAGACGCCAACATACTAATTTACAGATTTAATCATTTTATTTATGTTTTTTTTTTTTTTGGGACACGTTCGTTTTTTCCTCCTCGTCTTCCCAGAGCCATAACTTTTCCGTCTAAAAACAGAGGGCGGGTGGAGAGACATAACTGCGATGTTCCTTCCTCCCAATCACGGAGCTGTACCCCCGATGATCACATCTACACATCAGGAAGCCATATCTAAAATGATCATTGTCATTGGCCAAATTGTGAGCAACCTCAAGGAACCATAATTCACATATGTATTTTGACAGATTCAATTTAAAGCATAGGAACATGCTAAAACAATACCACTTAGCAAATATCTATATAAAACTGTGCCATATCTAACTAATAATTGGTAAACTGCCGATCAGTAGTATAAGCAGAGCCCCGTGACTCTATCTTTGATGATTGCAACTAGAATAATGGCAAAATTAAATAAGAGCCATGTAATTCATCCTGTTCTATGTCACCCTAAAAGGGGAAGGAGGTCCTTGAAGATAAAAATCTGGCGACATATATCAGTACTCTGAACCAATTAACCCCAACTGGCTCCGAGGCATCATAAACCCCAATCATGGCACTAAGCGACCTGGCGACCAAACCCCTAAGGGTTGCAAAAACACCATTACCCCCGGCCATACTCCACTAGCTCGGAGGCCCCAAACAGCCAGCCGTGCTGGCTCCACCATTTTTTGCTCTCCAGGGATACCAGCCTGGAAGAGCCCACCTCGCCAGATCGCGTCAAACATAAACCACAATCGTGGTGCTAAGAGACCTGGCGACCAAATCCCCGAAGGGAAAAAACACCATTACCCCCCGCCGTACTCCACTGGCTTCAGGGCCCAAAAAGCCAGCCTTGCTGGCTCCACCATATTTTGCTCTCCAGGGATACCAGCCTGAAAGAGCCCACCTTCACCAGATCTCTTCAAAACAGTCAACCCTTGAGGTAATCATACCCAGACGACTACCTCGCCAATTATTTTTTTTCTTTCCCTTTTTTGGGAACTGGAAACCGTTTCCAGCTCTTGGAGCCTTACCATAGTCGCCAGACCCTCCAAGGACCCCATAAGAACCTTAGTACAACAGGATTAGTATGCCAAACTGAAGGGGAAGGAGGTCTTTGAAGCTAAAAAGATCTGTTGATTTATATCAATGCTCTGAACATCTTACATAGCCGATTTCACCACTGGCTCAGAGGCACCCGAAACCACCATTGCGGCAATGTTAACCAGCAGCTCGTCGGGATACCACCCAGCACGAGCCTCCCTACAAGCGCCAGACCACACCCAAACTGGGGGGGGGGAGGTGACCATCACCATGATGAAATCCCAAACACCAACAAAGTTAATCTCCAAAGACCCCCTACTCGCCTGATTCCAGCAGGGTTAGTATGCAAACTGAAGGGGAAAGGAGGTCCTTGAAGCTACAGAGATCTGGCGCCTTATATCAATGCTCTGAACACTTTACCTCTGGCCGCTTTCACAGGCTCAGAGGTTCCATAAGCCACCATTGCCAGTATGCAGGAGCCCTGCTGCCCTTTTCCGCTGTCCCGGTGCTCGTCTGCTGTAACTTCTGGGGTCTCTCTTGATGCTGCAGGGCCAGCCCAATGCCGCCCGTGGAGGGCATCCGGCCCACATTGGGACCTTGCCGTAGCCAGCCCCATGGATTCCACTGGTGCTCTCTCTGCATGTCTGGCGCTGCTCCTGAATGGCAAAGTTAACCATTGGCTTGGCAGGACCTCACCCTGCATGAGCCTTACCATGGACGCCAGACCAAACCATGGGGGCCATCACTGTGATGAAACCCCAAAATATTATCCACCAACTTCAAGGACACCCTATCAACCATCTTCAGCAGGGTTAATATATCCAGCACAAAAGAGACTATAGAGTCAGCATGCCCCATGAAATATGTATCCCCAGTGATAAAAGAGAGATCAGGTAAAGACCAGACTCCATGTAGAGGAAGGGGGAGCTGATACCATGTACATAGCAGGGTCACAATACAGCCCTGAGGTAAAGCTTATATATCGATCACTAAACCATAATACTAAGAAGGGAAATAATGCCCTGTATATAGCAGGGTCAGTATGCAGTCCTAATGTAGAGTTCATATCACTAACCACAATACTAAGCAGGGGAATAATGCTCTGTACCCAGCAGGGTCAGTAGACATTCCTGTGATATCACTAATCGCAATACTAAGCAGGGGATAATGCCTTGTACATAGCAGGGTCAGTATCCATTCTTGTGAAAGCCTGGGCTCAGTATACAGCACTGTGAGGGTGATCAATTACAGATCAATTACAGATCTCCAGCCTCTGTATACAGAGGGAGAACTAAGACCCTGCACCCAGCAATAGTTACATCCAGCACAGGGTCAGCATCCAGCACTGACAGGATTGTCCTGTACAGTCACTACAGCCTCCCTTATGTCTGTAAACTCCCTCCTCCCCTCAGAAAGCTCTTCTCTCACCAATATCCACAGTACATGATCTCACAGCTCCACCATAGAGAGCTCAGATACCACTGAATGTGCTGATATATGCTTACAAACAGCAAGCTAGAGCCAAGCCTGCAGCATGAGGGGGGAGGGAGCAGATACATCCCTCATGTGCTACATGAATTCCTATGTAATAATAATACCATGTACAATACAGCAGCTTATACTATACTACTGTATCTTGTATGAGGTGAGTGAAAACCCCTCCTGTGTGATGTGAATGGGTCACTGTGCATAGTACTTCCCTGAGGCTGCAGACACATCTTATCTTGCTTCTTGGTGAGAGAAAAGAGGAAATAGGAAGAGAAGACCGGAAGTTATATCTATAGCTAAACCACACCCTCCTCATAGTAACTCTTCCTCATCCACAAACTCCTCCCTCTCATAACACAACTCCCCCTGCTCATAACTATAACTACACAGACATGACCCTAGGCACAATGCAGGGACTACAAGCTGCCCTCTCAAAACCTATCCCCTTTGCTCAAAATGACTTACAATAAATATACTAGTAGTATAATGTTGTACCGTGTTAGCCATAGAAAGTAGTAGAATAGTGAAGAAATCAGGCGATACCTTTTAGAGGCTAACTGAGTATATTTGATAGGGTCCTCTCGAAAGCTCACTATCAAATATACCCAGTTAGCCTCTAAAAGGTATCGCCTGATTTCTTCACTATTCTAATAAATATACTATGCATACACTGAAACCATCAGCTTACATACCTACAGCTATACAGCCAAAAACTCCTGGACTATAAGGGAGCTCTAGGTTCCCCCCTCCCAAAGTCATGGTCCCCCTTCGCTTAGGGCTTCGGGGGGGGTTCTTTTCTATTATTTAAAAGTAGTAGTAGTAGTAGTAGTATCTCTAAAAATGAAGCCCATAACCAAGGGTGGAGGTGTTTTTTATTTTTTTATTTTCAAGGCCCAATGCTAAAAAAAAGAACATAAAACAAAATGTACCCCTAGATGAGATCCATGAGGGGTGTTGAATCCTAAATGGGGTGAGTTCTGGAAGTTTTCACTTGTTCTGATTCTTCGGGGGCTTTGCAAATACAATGTGGCATCCATCAAAATATGTGTTCCAAAAGCCAAATAGCACTCCTTCCCTTGTACACTCTCCAATGTGCCCAAACAGCAGTTTACACTCACATGTAAGGTATTTTCAAGCCCTCCCAGAACTGGACTGGTCTCCAAAAAAATCTGTACTGCGGATTTTCTTGAAAATGTAAAAAAATAGCTACTAAATTTATAAGCCCCCTAATGTCAGAAAAAAGTAAAAAGACATTTAAAAAAATGTATGCCAAGTTCAGTAGACATATTTAGTGTGGTAATTTTTGCACTATGAAAATGACACATTTTTAAAAATGTTCATGACATTTTAAGATTTTTCACAAATAACCAAGGATTGTTATTCCCACATAAAGTGACACGTCAGATTTAAAAAAATGGCTTTGTCAGGAAGGTGAAAACAGGCTGCATTCTTAAAGGGTTAAAACTAAACCATGGATTACCCTAGAGAACAGGAATTCTCTCACTCACTTAACACCTTAACCAGTGTTGGACTGAGGCATCTAGGGCCCACTGTACAACTAGTTTAAACTACACGTCATGCCTCTTGCACTCTGCCTCTCTTTCTCTGCTTTTATCCCTCTGATGCGCACAAGGTGCCCCTGCCCAGTCATGCACCCAAATAATAAAGATCAGTGCCAACCTGAAATCAAGATAGGGTACTTACCTAATTGAATGTGACCAGAAATAGCTGTGCAGTGGACGATGCTCAAGAAGGGTCTATAAAGATGTATGCCCCAAAAATAATCCAATGTATATAAATAAAAATATACAAATACAAATACAGTATAAGCCAATGTTCTGTGTATAATACCTACAAGTCATACAATTACCAGATAAAACCACTATACAGAAGCATATATTATACTATACAGATAATGACAAAACTAGTATATGTAGTACCAATATTATCAATAATACCATTATGAATAGGCCTAATAATAACACCAAATCATGACCATACATCATCACCGTATAGTGACTGAATAATACTACTTTACTGAATAAAACCTATTACATCAAGACCATTATTGCCACAATACAGTGACGGTATAGTGATAAATACCAGTTGTAAACAGGCACTCTATAGACAAATAAGTGATTGCAGTACAGTTACATCCAAAAACTAACAGGTAACATCCTCTCCAAATATCTTACCTTTCCAGCATCTCCCTATTTATTTCAAACATCTATACAGACTCTATACAGAATAATAACCCCCTTGATACCTCATACAGTAACAGTACCCACTAAAAAGTAAAAGAGGCCCAGGACAGTTATAGTGCCCCCTCTTGTGCCCACAGTTTTAGTATTCATTTGTGTCTACATGTAGTTGGCAGGTAAACCCAAAATATAATAGGTCAACCTACAGCTATGTCAATTGAAAAATAAAAAAAATAGTTATGCCTCTTGAAAGCACTTACAACCCATGTTCATTTACAGATATTACAGACATTCCTTGTCTAGATTTCTTCCATTTCTTTCTTACTCCACTATACCACTACAGTTTACTAGCTTGTAAATGTATTGCACTATGATTCCCAAAACCTGGAAGAAAACATATTGTTAGGTTTCAGTTCTGATCTACAGTATGAGTATGGCTTAAAGTTAGAGAATATATAGAGTCGCTTTCTAAAAGTTGATAAAAATTTGCTAGGTATATATACAGGTGTGTAGTAGTATATCGACCCCACAGGTGATTCACAAATTTTTTTTTTAGCATTAGGCTGTGAAAATGTAAAAAAATTTTTTTACCAATAATCTGCAATTTTAGCTTAAAATGTTTCATATTTACAAGGAATCCTGGAAAAAAGAACCCCAAAAATTTGTTAAGCAATTTCTTACAAGTTCGGTAATACACTACATGTGGATGTAAACTTCTGTTTGGGCGCATGGCAGGGCGTATAAGGGAGGGAGCACTATTTGGCTGTTGGAACGCAGATTTCAGTGGGGCCATGTCGCATTTGCAAAGCCCCCGAAGTACCAGAACAGGTGAAATCTTCCAGAAGTCACCCCATTTTAGATTCAACACCCCTCAGGGATCTCATCTAGGGGTGTATTGTGTACTTTGGGTGCACAGGTGTTCCATAGTTTTTTTTTAGCTTTGGGCCATGAAAATGGGGGGGGGAAACGCAGTTCAGCCATTGTTTTTTTGGGCTTCAATTTTACGGCGTTCGCCATGCAGTGTAAATGATGTGATAACTTTACTATGGGGTCGGTACAATTGCAATGGTATACATTTTATATAGTTTTTTATGTTTTATTACTTTTATACAATAGAAATAGGTCTATAAAAAAATGTGTTTTTATGTTGTCCTATTCTGACAGTCATAACTTTTTTATTTTGCTGTGTGCAGAGCTGTGTAGGGTCTTGTTTTTTGCGGGGTGAATTGATGCTTTTATTGGTACCATTATGGGGTGCATAAAACACTTTGTTTACTTTTTATTAAAGTTTTTGTGAGGCGTTTTTAACAAAATACAGCAATCCTGGTAGTGTTTTTTATTTTTATTTTTTATAGCGGTCACTCTGCGTTAGATAGGACATGCTAGCTTTACTCAGTAGGTCAATACGATTATAGCAATACCCAATTTGTATATTTTTTTATTTTTTACTGCTTTTATACAATAAAAACACTTTTATTCAAACAGGAAAACACATTTTTGCATCGCCATAGTCTGAGAGCCATAACTTTTTTATTTTTCTGTGTATGGAGCTGTGTACAGGCTTGTTTTTTGCGGGATGAGTTGACGTTTTTATTGGTATAATTTTTGGGGGGACAAGACTTTTTGATCAGTTTTAAATCTGTTTTTTGGAAGGCAGAGTGAAGAAAATACTGCAATCCTAGTAGTGTTTTTTATTTTTATTTTTAACAGCGCTCACTGTGCAGTATCCGTAATAAGTTAGCTTTACTCTGTGGGTCGATACGATTATGGCGATACCCAATTTATATAGTTTTTTTTATGTTGAAGCACTTTAAAAAAAAAAAAAAAGTGTTTTTAGTGTGTAAAAGAATATTTATGCATAACTTTTTTATTTTTCTGTATACAGAGCTGTGTTAGGACATTTTTTTTGCGGGATGAACTGACGTTTTAATTGGTACAACATTGGCGTTTATATGGCTTTTTGATCACTTTTATTCCATTTTATGTGCTGCGGGATGAACAAAAATCTTAATTCTGTGATTGTTTTTTTTATTGTTGTTTTTTTACGGCGTTCACCGTACCGGTAAATTAACATGACATATTTATAGGGCAGGTCGTTACGCACGCGGCAATACCAAATATGGGTACTTGATGTTTTTTGGGGAATTTTGCGTTTGTAAAGTTCGGAAAAAGGGCGGTGTACGTGTTTTTATTTTATTTTTCGTGTTTGTGTTTTACATGGTTTTCACTTTTTTTACTTCCTCACATTTTTTTTTTACTTTTCCCCATAGGGGATTTGAATGAGAGATCTTGTCAGTCACGGCCGGGCATCTTGAAGTCACAGACAACCCGGAAGGCATTCTATGCCCTTCGTGCTTTCTGTCAGAAGGCAGGAGCAGCACGGATCGAGTGATCAGTTCAGTTGCAGCCGCCGACAGAGACGCAGGAGGAGCGATCTCCTCCTACATCTCTGTTAGTTATTGCGACTCGATTTTCGCGATAATTAAGGGGTTAACGGCCCCCACCCCCGGAGTGATCTTCGGTCGGAGCCGACGCTGTGGGATGTCAGCTGTAATATACAGCTGACATACCACGCCGATCGCGCAAACTCTGCTTTAGAGTTCTCGCGATCCTCAGGACGAATGCATACGTCCAGGTGCGTGAACCCCCAAACGACCTGGATGTATGCATTCGCCCAAGGTCGTTAAGGGGTTAAATACGTGAAAACTACAGCATCTTAAAGAATAAGGGACACAGCGCTGGAAACAGCATGTCTGATGCTACCCTGTTCTGTCCTCAGCCAGGGGGGCATAAACTATGTGACAGGTTCTCTTTAAAGGGTTAGTAGTGTTTTTGCTATCATGCACCAGCCTCGGAATTTAAACAGGTATTTATACTTCTGGAAAGTTTGTTATTTAACAATTTGTGCTCCTAATCTTTATGCTCACAATATATCAGATACGTGTCACTATGTCAAGGACAATACTATTAAGCCCTTGAACCTTTCATGCTATTTTATTCCAAGAAGGTTTGAATTCCACATGAATTTACAGTGAGTATAAGAATTTGATCTTTACATTTCTTTATTATACAGAAACTTTATGGCTCATTGTTTTTGCATGCAGTTAGATACTTCTTCAACACTTCCAGGCTATTTAAACCTGACATTCTGCCAAAAGCACACATCAAACCTTGGCAGGGAAATTAAAACAGTTTACATGCACCATAAATGAGAACACAAACAGCAGGAATATTATTTAGATTGATTCTAGGGCCTATTGATAACCTGTACACAAGATATATGATTGTGACTTTACAACTGAATAGTTTAATTTCAGCAATATGATTGTTAAGACAAATCTTGATAACTTGGCACCAATAAAATATATTTCAATGAAAGAGAAGCTGATAGTACCATCTACAGGCTCTAAACGGTAATGCAGCCATGAGATAAATCCTAGCAAATTTTTATCAACTTTTAGAAAGCGACTCTATATATTCTCTAACTTTAAGCCATACTCATAGATCAGAACTGAAACCTAACAATATGTTTTCTTCCAGGTTTTGGGAATCATAGTGCAATACATTTACAAGCTAGTAAACTGTAGTGGTATCATGGAGTAAGAAAGAAATGGAAGAAATCTAGACAAGGAATGTCTGTAATATCTGTAAATGAACATGGGTTATAAGTGAGTGAAGCAGAGCAAGAAACATAAATTTTATCCTTCATGAAGTCCTGTGGTATTTTGTATTCCTGGGTTTATGAGTTGGGCAGAGGAAGTTGTTTTCACATTACTCTTGGTGATTTGTTTTGCTGCAGGGTAACAAACTTAAATTTGTATTGGTAAGAGTACATCCACAAAAGGGGTAAGATTTACTTGTTGGATTCTGTCTTCATAAACAGCATAGTCTGATGTATTTTCAATGAGTATTTCACATGGTATTGCATGTGGATTTAGGGTTGTTTTTTTACTTGCAGAAACAAGTCCCATTCAAATGTTTTTGCCATAATTTACACAAGGTTTTTAGCCATCCTCATTGACATCAATGGTAAATTTCCACCCATTTTCCACATGGAAAACGACCAAAGAATGAACATGTTTTACGTTTTTTATGGTGCGCTGGTTTTGAAAACCGCCCTTTGAAAATGCATTGTATAAAGTACAATGTATATTTTCTTTTGAGGTCAATGGTAATGGTTTACTTTTGGTTTTAGACAAATATTTTAAGCCAGAATCTGCGTGGAATTCAACTTGAAATACTTGTCGTGTGGACATGAGAGAAATATAGCTGAGAACCATCAGTTAGCACAACAGCAGGCATAGTCTTAACAGCGGTGTCCCGTGAATGTCTGTTATCTGATTATCTTGTTAGAGATAACGATCTGCTCCACTGTCAGAGTAATGACTCAGTAGAAGTTGAATAGGCTAATCACTGCTATAGAACCACACACAGCCTGTGGAGACAGAATCAGTTCAAACTGCTTGAGTCAGTGAAACAGCATGGAGAGAAAACCTCTTTAAAGATATCGACCCTCACTTACTATTGCTGTCTAAAGTTAAACAATGTAAACTTAGTCAGACAGTCTAAAAATGCACCAGGTTTATCACAGTGGCTCATGCTGATTGATTAATTGGTGCAGCTTTAGAACTGTCTAAGGGTGCGTTGCCACGGCACAGGACAAATAGTATTTGTCCTGTTTTGCGGCCGTCCTCACGGCGGCGGGAGGGGGGGTCGGCTTTTCTCTGTGATGAGCGGAGAAAAGCCCTCCCCCTTCACATCGGCTGGCACAGATTCTGTCCGGAAACCGGACGGAAGATTGTGCAAGCACAATGTTTTGCGGCCGGACCTCAGTCGGAAAAACCACCGGACGGAAAACCCGTGCAGTGGGGACTGCTGCACGGGTTTTCCATAGAGCACCATTGTAATCATTTTCGGACGGTTTTTCAGGCGGTCTGAAAAACCGCAAACTGTATGAAAAACCGTCCGAAAACCATTGCCGTGGGGACGTGCCCTAACTTTCTAGATCAGTATTTATTTATTTTTTCTATTCCTTTTTACGGCAGAATTTCGGTGCATTTTTAGTGCAGGACAACACATTGTAGTACACTCACTTTCCCATGTGGGCACACCAACTTTTCAGTAAGCCCAGTGATTCCCGTAAAGCAGTATGCAGAAAGTATCTTAAAGAGTACCTATCACCTCCACGCAAACACACAAAAATTGAAAGTAGATGAAATTATAAGACTTTTCTCAAATACATGTCATTAGCAACCAGAGAATTTACCTCAGTATTACAGGGGAACAGGTTTTACTTTCACTTTGTAACTCAGGAGATCCTTATCATGCTGTGGGAGATACCAGCTGTGCAGGAGGAGCTGACATCATAGCTGCTTGTACAGGGTAATCTGAGTCTATCACTACATACAGTATATCAGGCACAGGACACTGAGGGCATAGTGTGACAAAGTTTACCTGTTGCCTCGTCCTCCATAGCACACAGGCATCTATATAACAGTGCTGCTAGTGTGCACATGATGTAGACTTCCAGGCTCCCCCTTGCACAGTGGATTCTCCCAGCTAAGAAATAGTTAATTTGACACAACTGTCAACATAGTGATCCATCAAGCTGTCATGTGTCGACTTGGTCCGACTTCAGTACTGTTTTAAAGGGCCAGTGCTTTATTAAAAATTTAATTACAGGTGACATGCTTTGATTTCCCTAATGAAGCATATTTGAGAAATTGTTTGTATTTTAGTCTTCTGTTACTTCATGAGGTTTCTTTGAAGGTGATATTTACTCTTTAAGCCCATAATAAATGAGTCTGAGATATGCTACTACATACTGCTTAGCAGTGAAAGAATATATACTTTTCAACTACCTCTTGACAAAGAAAACTTTTCTAAACAACTCCAATTAATGCCAACTTTAGCTACTAGAACACAAGAACCCAATGTATTGAACACATTTATTGGCAAACTCACATGTTTTAAAACAACTAAAAGGAATTGCCTCTCCAGAAAAGTCCATTTTCTTCACTATCTGGGTCTTTTTTTTTTATCACATATCTAACTATAGTTGCTGTCTGTCATGGATTGTGAAAGGCATTTATAGTCCTAGAAGCACCAAAACAGTCAGAACGGTGATTTTACCACACAATTACCAGTGTTTTCATGACAATCCACCAAACCAAAAGGGGCTGGATTTGTACAAACCCAGTCCAAAAACAGACGGTTTTATTACCGGGTTGGGTAGTTTCAAGGTTTTCTTAGGTGTTCACTAAACTTATATTAAACTTATCCTATATAGTCCCTACAGGTATCTTGTTCCTTGACATAGTGTAATGGCTAGGTAGTGGATCCACTGGACCACCGCAAGCGATGGCAACAACCGCGCCAGGGAGCGGAGTCTAAGTAGGTCCTGGTTTTCACCAGAGCCCGCCGTAAAGCGGGATGGACTTGCTGCGGCGGAATTCTACCAGGTCGCTACCCCTGACGCGGCGGCCAAGGTGCAGCTAGGTACATAATCGTGAGACAAGAATCATAGTCGTGGGCAGGCAGGAATGTCAGGGCAGGCGGCAGAGGTTCGGAGTCGAGAAACGTAGCAAGAGGTCTGGTACACAGCAAAGCAAGAACACACTTAAAGAACACTTGTTCTAGGACACGAGGCAACATAGATCCAGCAGGGAAGCACCATGGGCCGAACCAATATATAGGGGCAGCGCCCCGCAATTAGTCAGTTACCAGCGTGCTGGCCCTTTAAATTTACAAGTACGAGCGCGCGCCCTAGGGAGAGGCAGAGGACGTGGACGGAACAGGAACGTGGAGTGGTGAGTACAGAGGGCGGTGCGCACCGCGTCGCGCGCCAGGTGTACGTCCGGCAGGCACCCTGGGGACTGGGCACGGGTGCGCGGTGCCCGCTACACATAGCATTAGTATTTATCAGTTCCCAGTCTCATAGTTACAGAGTTTAAATGACACTAATTTACTTTGCTAATCATTCTGGGTTTTATAGTCCATCCAATTCATTTATTAAATTTTTTTGCCTGGCTATGAACCTGCTAAAGCTCTATAATGTTTTTCTTGTGCGCTGGTTATCAAAAGAGTACACAGTATTCTATTTGCAGTCTGACTAGTGAATTGTACAGTATAGTGCAAGAACAGTTGTCTCATTGTGTGCATTTATACCTCATGATCTACTTGCCTTTGCAGCAGCAGCAGCAGCAGCCTGACAGTGGTTGTTACAGGTAAAGGGGTTGTCTCACTACAAAGATTAGCTGTCAACATGTAGGAACAGGTAAATGAAGATTTTTACAAATATATTGCATATATTGCATCTTTTATTTCAGTTTTTTGCTTTGTTGAGGAGATAAGATACTTTATCTGCTCTGATTACACACAGGTCGGAATGTAACAGCAGGTAAATCCGTCACATGAACATATCCTAACAAACAAAAGAGACTAATTACTTGTTTACTTTAGAGCAGAAAGCTTCAGAAGTTGTGGATAAAATATAATTGCATAGACATGAGAACAGTAAAATATCTTTGAATACTGAGCTGATATGCTAATCAGTACTATAGAACCACCCACAGCCTGACCAAGAAGAGACAGGATGAATGAATGTAAAACTGTTTGTGGTTCTCAAACAGCATGGAGAAAACAACCACTTTAAGTTTACTGTCAACTAAAATTTCCAAATTCTTTTCCATGTCAGTTTTACCCAGGATTTTTTTTTCACTTGAATAATCATGGAATAGATTCACCCTGCCCATGTGTTTAACTTTATATTCATTAGTGGTAAACATAGTTTGCCACTTTTCTGCCTAGACATCCAATTTATCCATATCCTTTTGTAATAATACATTAATTACTTTACACAGTTTAGTATTATCTACACAGATTGATATTGTACTGTGCAATCCCTGTTTATGATCATTAATAGATGTTTTAAAGAAAATAGGCACAAAAACTGTCCCTTGTGGAACCCCACTAGTGCAGGGATCCAGTCTCAGTATGTAACATTAATCACCACCCTTTGTTTTCTGTCACTGAGCCAATTGTTTACCCACTTGCACACATTTTCCCCAAGCCCAATCATTCTCATTTTACTCATCAATCTTTTATGTGGCACAGTATCAAATGCTTTAGAGAAATCTAGATATATGACATCCAATGCCTCACCCCGATCCAGTCTAGAACTAACCTCCACATAGAAGCTGATGAGATTACCCATGAGTAAGGGTCACGTGACCCGAAACGCGTCGGTCTGCTAACCGGCATGACTTAACCAGCCCTGTGGGTCTCTCGTACAAACGGAGGAAAATCAGGCATTTGTTCATGCATCGTTTTTAACATTTGTTGATCAATAAAGGAAGGAATACTTTTAAAGAAGCCCTGGCGTGTTTCTATTCTGGAACGAGGTAACTAGCTGGTTCATTTTCTGTTTGTATCTTCAATTGCACAAGGGTGGCACCTGGATCCGTGCTTATACCTCAGTATCCAAGCTTCAACCTGTGATTTATGATGTGTCTGAAGAGGTGAGCTGTTTGTCTTTACTATTGACTATCTACTGGTGGCCCTATATATTTTCCTACTTCCTGGGGTCACTATGTACTTACCTACAAAGTGTGGGCTCTATATGCCTACCTACTAGAGGGGGCCCTATATAACTATCTATCTACTGAGAAGCTATATAACTACCTCCTGGGAGGCCTATCTATCTACCTACTAGAGGGGGCCCTACATACCTACAAACTGAGAGCCCAATATAACTACCTACCTACCCATGGAGGGGCCTAAATATCGAGCTACCAAGTCCCTTACCTACCTAACTAGCAGGGCACCACAAGGGTTACTTTAACCAATTTGCGCAATATGAATGGAGAGTTTGTACATAGTGGAGACACAGGTGGAAAGATGATAGAAAAGTAAGAAGTCTCAGGTGTTTGTGAGGTAAATTCTGCAGGGATGAGTCGTGACTAGAAGAAGTCATCATGGTGGTCTGCACAGGATGGAGTAGAAAAGAGAAAGTAAATGACTCATCAAAGAAGACGTCAATTGTGAGTCCTTGGATTGAACTGTAACTGCACTGTAATCACTTATATGCCTGCATAGTGCCTGTGTACAACTGGTTTCTACCACTACATGGTCACTGTATGGTAGAAATATTGGTCTTGATGTGATGGTTTATAGTCAGTAACAGTAGGGTGGTATTTTTCATTCACTATATGGTGGTGATATGTGGGGATAATGTGGCAGTATTATTTGTTTTTTATTTTGTTGTTAATGTTGTATTGATTTTGGTATATTGATTTGATGGATAACATTATGGTGGCATTAGTCTCTATAGTAGTAGTGTCATTATTATTTGGTCTTTGTATATTGTTATGTGGTTATATTGGTCTATTTATACTGGTTTGATTAGTAACATTATAGTGGCTTTAGATATGTAGTGGTGACAGATGCTGATCATGTGGCAGTTTTTGTTGGCCCTTATATACATACTACCCTGCAAAATAAAGAAACTGTATAACAAAAAAAAAATGTAATAAAACCAAAAACAATGGCACATATGGGGGAGGGCAGACACTTTGGATGTATTAGTGTTGCATTCCTTGCATCAAGCCACTCATGATCCAGAGACATCATCAGAAGCATCTTATCTGGGCTAAGGAGAAAAATGACTGGACTGTTACTCAGTATCTAAAGCCTTGTTTTCAAATTAAAGTAAATGTTGCATTTGGAATCAAGGTCCCAGAGTCTGGATGAAGAGTGGAGAGGCTACAGTCCAAGTTGCTTGACATCCAGTGTGAAGTTTGGTGAGCCATGTCATCTGCTGGTGGTTGTCCACAGTGTAATATCAAGTCCAAGGTTAGCATAGCCCTCTACCAGGAAATTTTAGAGCACTTCATGCTTCCCTCTGCTGACAAGCTTTATGGAGACGTTGATTCCATCTGCCAGGAGGACCTGCCCACACTACAAAAAGTATCAATACCTGGTTTAATAACCACGGTATCATTGTTCTTGATTTGCCAGCAAACTTGCTTGACCTAAACCTCATAGAGAATCCACGTGTATTGTCAAGAGCAAGATGAGACACCAGAGCAACAATGCAGCCAAGCTAAAGGGTGCTATCAAGATAACCTTGGCTTTCATAACACCTCAGCACTGCTGCAGGCTGATTGCCACATCGCATTGAAGCAGTAATTAATGCAAAAGGAGCCCCAACAAAGTATTTAGTGCAAATACTGTACATGCCTTTCAGTAGGCCAACATTTCTGCATTAAAATTCATTTTTTTCATAAATACTGAATTTTGGGTTTTCTTTAGCTGTGAACCATAATCATTCTCAATAAAAGAAAGAAACACTTGAAATATATTGCTCTGGCAGATTTGCCTTTCAGTTTCATCTTTATGCTGATGACAATTATACACCTCTTGCTGTGACATCGCACCTGTCCTGCTGCAAAATATGAGTGCCTATCTGTCTGCTGTCTCTGACATCATGCCCTCTCTCTATCTCAAACTAAACTTCACAAAAACTGAACTGAACTTCTTTTCATACCGTCATCTGCTAACTAACCTCACCCTGCTTTTTCTCTCTCATAGTATGGTACTACCATTACTACTAAGCAGAAGGCCCATGGTCTTGGGGTTCTACCATACTTCATTCTGTCCTTGGCTCCCTATATTCAATCCCTTACCTGCTCCTTTCACCTGCACCTCAAGAACATCTCCAGAATCTATCCTTTTCTTACTGTGGAAACAACTCAAACTCTTCTTGTTGCCCTTATACTTTCTCCTCTTAACTTCTGTAACTCCTTGCTTATCGGTCTCCCTCTTTGAAAAATCCCCCTTTCCAATCTGTCCTGACTGGAACATCCAGGTTCATCTTTCTTTCCAGCCGCTATACTGATGCCTCTACCCTCTTTCAGTCACTGCCCTGGTTGCCCATTCAGTACAGAATACAAAACAAACTCATCACTTTCACTCATAAAGCCCTCCACAGCTCTGCACCCCCTACATCTCCTCCCTTATCTCTGTCTACCATCAAACCCAGTCTCTCTGCTCTCCTGATGGTCTTAGATTAACCCCTTAATGACCTCCCACCGACTTTTGATGTCGGCTGGTGTGGGTCATTCGTCTACAGCAAAGTCTTTTGGCGTCGCTGCAGACATCGGGGTTTGCAGCACCTGGGCGCCGCAGCAGCGCTGGGATCGGGGCTGTACTACACAGTCCTGATCCCAGAGCATCTCCTGCGAGCAACGGGAAGTGGGGGAACCCCCGCACCACGGTGCTTTAACCCTTTGATTGCGGCGGATCGTCACCCCAGTGCAATCAAAGGGTTTCCCTGCTCTGTCGGGTGATCGGGACACCCAATGACCTGACAGAGCCCGAGGAACGGCTGCACAGTCAGCCCTGGGGACCAAGAGTAGCCCCAGGGCTGTCTGTGTAACAAAACAGTGACCAGGACAGACTGTGTGCTGTCCTGATCACTGCCTGTGTCAGACTGACACAGATTATAATGTATTAGCATATATTAATATGCTAATACATTACTAAGTGTAAAAAAAAATGTAAAACAGTTCTCCCTTCATGTTATTTAAAAAAAGTAAAAAACATAAAAAATTTAAAAAATTGAATAAAAAAATAAATAATAAAATAAAAATAAATATTTAACAAAAAAATAATTGTGCATATATTATACACACAAAAAACCCTACACATATTCGGTATCTACATGACCGTAATAACCTGTAGAATTAATCTAACAAGTTATTAAGTGTGAAATGTGAATGGTGTAAAAAAAAAATAAAAAAATTCTGCAATTATTTATAAGTGAACCCCCATAAAGTACAACTTGTCTCGAATAAAACAAGGCCTCATACAACTTTGTCATTGAAAAAATAAAAATGTTACAACTGTGGAAATGCAAGGAGGCAAAAACTAAAAAAATGTTCTGGTCATTAACTACTTTTCCTGGGCTTTAAGGGGTTAAATGCCTTAATCATCCGAACCTGCCACGCTCGCCTCCAAGAATTTGCACAGGCTGCACCAATTCTCTGTAACATGCTACCCCATACAATCAGACAAACGCACAACTCTAAAAGTTTTAAGCACATCCTGAGAACACATCATCTTAGGCAGGCCTACAAAGATCCCTAATCGCTACACCCTCCCCATTTTCTGTCACACACATTGCATTTCTGTCACTACCTGTACTTTGGCACTCACAAGCACACATCTTTATATAGATGTACTGTCTGGGTGGCAGGTTCCTCCACTTTTTATGCAAACTAACTCATATTTATGAATCATGGCTGGACCACTATGCAAACCAAGCAATTGTCCCTCTTTGTCTCACCCCTAGACCCTTGTAGATTGTAAGCTCTTGCGATGAGGGCCATTACTGTGTAATGTTTGTTTTTTGTCTGTAATTATGCCCTGTACATTGTAAAGTGCTCTGGAATATGTTGGCGCTATATAAATAAAGATTATTATTATTATCATTATTATTATTAATGAGTTTATACAATATATGGGTTTCTCAATTTGACTGGAATTAAGGACATATATTAACTTTTCAATAATATCCTATTTATTGAGATGCACCTGTACCTCCTTCTTTACTTTTCAAAGGCATTTTCAGTCAATCTTTTTACTAGTAATATGGTCTCTGTCCAAAACAATATATTAATAGGTTAACTGTCTTCCAATAAAATTAGTTTTACTGTATAAGATAGAAAACTTAGATTGTAAGCTTCTTAGGCTACGTCTATACAACAGTGATTTACTGTCAAATTGTTAAGTGGATTCGGTATTTAGAATCCCCAAAAATCCGACTGTAAAATGATCCCCATGGACCTCAATAGAAAATCAAATCTGTAGTCTGCACAGCTTGGATTTTTTGAGGTCGAACTTCAAATCCAAAATCCGTTCAAAAAATTTAGAATGTGTTCTATAATCCATCGTATTTCACATGAAAACGACGGATTATAGTACAGTTCAAGGGATGACCGAAATCCAAAAACTGATCTCAAAATCAGCGTCACAAAACGCAGTTAAAAACAGAAACCTATAGTAAAATACGGCATTTTACAATTTCTGTGTGTATGTAGCCTTAAGGGCAGAGACTTATGTGTTTATCTGTACAGTACTGAGAAACATGTTGGCTTCTAGACAATAGGAAATAAAATAATAAAATACATAATATTATCCTTTGAATAGTACATTTTATTCAGTCACTATATACTATGTTTAATTATTTGGTTATTTTGGCTATTTTTATTATGTGAAGATAAACTATTATAAATTGATTGATAGTTTCTGTGGTGGGGTTAATTATTTGAATAAGGATCTAATGTTAGACAAATACATTTAGACTTTTTGGGCAATGTACACTGATTTTGCCTCACCAGTTCCAAGATTTGCCCCAGGCCTCTTCAGAGTATAGCAACACCCATGTTTTTCAGGAAGAAAGTTAGTGACATACTTTGAACTAAACACCTATACCTAGTAGCAAAGCATGTACTTTCACCATGCAAAAGTTTATTACACTTAAAAAATTTAAACTCAAGCATGACAATGCATTCATTCCTCAAACAGGTTTTTCCTGAATGTTTCATATCTTTTGATCAGTGAAGCAAAATAAGGCAAGAGGTCTTCACTGTGTTTCTTAACATCCAGTGGCAGTTATAATATCCATTTACTAGGAATGATTGTTGGGTTGTCTCTAACATCAACTTTTCCTTAAAATGGAGAAACATTTTTCCTAAAGGTATGTGATTTCATTAGAGCACTGTTTCACTGTTCAGTGTGATAGCGATATTGGTAAATAAGTGTATGTGTTAGGGGCCACATGTATGAAAACTACATAGGTCTAAAACTCACTTTTTTGCCCATAGTAACCTATGAGCAACAAAGTGAGTTTTAGACCTAACCAGTTTTCATACATGTGGCCCTTGGTGTCATTTAGTGTGGAATTGTTTAATACATGAAGCAAAAGTGATAGGAAGGATTTCCTGTGATGAAAGCTAAAGACCGTGAGTTTAAAGGAAGTGGTGTCTGTAAATCAGGATTCATAGATATACAAAACTAACAAGAGCACTGCAGAGCTTTTTAAAAAGTATCCAAAAGTGTTTACTCCATCATATAAAAAGGGTTACATTTTTGAATATTGAAGAATTTCATCAAACAGGTTTTTTTCCTGCCGCCACTCATCATATTGATGGCATTATTAGACATTGTATTGCGGTTTTATCTGTGATAGATCGGAAAATAGATAGACAGACAGAAAGAAAGATAGATAGATAGATAGATAGATAGATAGATAGATGTGAGTCAGACAGATAGATAAATATAAATGGATAGATAGAAAGTTATATAGATATGAGATAGATAGATAGATAGATAGATAGATAGATAGATAGATATATTTGATAGAGAGAGAGAGAGAGATAGATAGATAGATAGATAGATAGATAGATAGATAGATAGATAGATAGATAGATAGATAGATTGATAAAACAGAAAGGAGAACACATGTTTGTGCCACTTTTCCAATGTAAAGCAGTTTACGGTAGATTTTTTTTAAAGAAAATTGTCACTGATAGATAAAACCATACAGAGAACAGATCCTAACAAGTCAGTTTTACAGCATGTAAGGCTATTCAGATTCTTTACTAGTAGCTTTTGTTATGACTGACTGTTAAATGTAAAATGAATATACTGTGTTGACATCTTTCTTGGCCCTTTAGATCACACTTAGCAATGGTAGATTATGCTTTTTCTGTCATAATAGTAGTTTCAATATTATTAAATTAAAATAAAGTCTAATCTCAATCTGACATTTAACCTTTACTCATACCTGTTAAAATATTTTATAGAGATGCTCCATGTCAAAATGAAATGAGATAAAAATATGGGCCGTGGAATGAACAGAGCACTATAGTAGGGATATTGTTTGAACTCATGTTTTTTTTAAAATGTGTCCAGTTACGCAAAGCAATTTAATCCTATTATGAATAGAACATTACCCATCAGTACAGTGGTCACAAACTACTGGAAACATTCGGCAGAGAGGTCATTATAGTTGTATTAATGTTATTATTGGAGTGGGGTGATCAAACCACAATCAGAGGTATATTAAGAGCATGTTAAACCTGTTGCAAGTTTCAATATAGGCTGTAGATATCCGTTTAAGGTAGGGACAGCTTCATAGATTATAAGCTGTTACCAGTAGAGTCTTCACACCTCTTGTATGATTTGTTAATAAATTTATTACTCTGTCTGGTTTTATCTGTATGCATACCCTCTGCATTGGAAAAGGTTGTGGGATATGTTGTTACTATAGAAATATAGAAATACAGATTACTATCTCAACCAAGATTTAAGTCACACTGTCACCTCTGCATACACAGTAGTGTGAATGACATTATTTGTACCAATAATAATTAATGGCTGTCATATAAAGACAAGCAAACAAAAAGGCAGTTACCATTGTATGTTGTTTGCATGGTATATTTCACAGCTGCCTGGTTGCATAGATCAATAACTTATCCTTGTGCCAGATAAGTGCACTCACAGGCACTTATCTGTATAAAGATGTACAGTCTGGGTGGCAGGTTCATCCATTTTTCATGTAAACCACCTCCTATTTATGAAACATGGCTGGACCATTGTAAACTTGGCACTTCTCACCGTTTGTTTCACTCATACACCCTAATAGATTGTAAGCTCTCACAAGCAGGGCCCTCACCCCTTGTGTCTCATCTGTAAGTACTTTTAATGAGTAATGTCTGTATGTTTACCCTTGATTTTGTAAAGTGCTGAGGAATATGTTGGTGCTATATAAATAAAGATTATTATTATTATTATTAGGGTATGTTCATACTGCGTATTTTAGCACATATTCTGCGCCAAAAGAAGCCCAAAACAATATTCTAAACACTTTTCATAGGCTGCAATGTAAAATAGGCGCTGTCATTCACACAATGCATATTTTACTTAGTAATTTTCTTGACATATCAATTTTTTCAAGCATATACGTGCCATGAAATAAAGTATAGGGCGCAGAAATCTACCTTGGTACTATGCATCATTTTCTTGTTGAAGTTACACGCTAGCAAGTGCGTAATTTCAACAACATAACAAATGCATTTTGTGACACGGAAATGTATGTGCCGCAAATACGCTGTGTGAACATACCCTAGTCAAAAGAGCAAGTAAATGATACATTTTTAGTTAAAGGTGTCTGCAGTCCTTCAAACTGTACTCCTTTCATCCTTATTTCACTAATATCTCTCTGCTTACGGTAGTCTTTAAAATAATAGCACTCCAATATGACTAGTCAGATTAGTCACTGTTTTTGTTATAAATTATATTATCACATAATTTACCAGTTGGTGCAGTAGTTTCTTAGAAGACCAACAAACTCCGCATTCATGGTCTGCATGTTAATGAGTCTGTGTATTTGAATAATTATTTGAAAGGGCATGTGT
>JAODAL010014230.1:0-88222 GCA_025379985.1 Phyllomedusa bahiana
TACCATCTCCCTTCACCCTCAGGGGATCTCTAATTTGTTGAGACATTGTCAGGGCTGTTCAGAGCTTCACCACCATGGCCTGATTCATGTTGTAAAAGCCAAACCCAGCATTACTCTTTAAAGAAAAGAGTAATGTGGACGAGTGAATGATAAAGACAACTGGGTACCCTAGAAAAAGGGGAAAAGCTGAGACCCAATGCTTTTCCTAATATAAAATGCTTCTGTGACAATCCCCTTTTGGTCGTTCCAAAGGCTCCGCATAGAGATCGGTGGCCTTACAGGCCACCTTTCCCAACAAGATTCAGTCTGCAATCTTGGAAGTCTTCCGGTCCAAGGGTGAACCTCTCCCAATCTGGTCACCGTTCATTCCACAGTCGGTGCCTCTTGGGTTCTGCGGCCTCATGCCTCAACTTCCCAGTTCTGCAAGGTTGTGACCTGGGCGTCAGCTCATAAATTTTAACTATCTTCTACCTATATCTTGGCTTCGGCAGACACCAGCCTTGGCCATAAGGTACTTCAGGCAGCAGTGTGATAACTCATTCGCACTGCTACGAATAGTGTCTCGGAATTTTTTACCCACCCAAGGTCTGCTTTTGGATATCCCAAGGTGCTGTCACACGATGATGTTGACGAGAAATTCGGATTTTTGTACTTGCTGTATAATCCTTTTCTCGGCCGATTCATTTGGGGATACGAGTCCCTTCCTCTTTGTATTATTCTCTTTTTTCTATTCCTATTTGGCGTCTTCTCCTTGGAATCAGATGGTGGTTTATCTACTCTACTACGGCTTTTGTATCAACTGAGTAGCCTGGTGTCAGGAGAAGGGATATAGTCCTTTCGGGCGGAGCCAAGACGTTTGGTTTTCGCATAGTGCCAGCCTCCTAGGGCAAGGGCTTAAGCCCAGGTGTCCCCCAAATGAATCAGACGAGAAAAGGATTTTTACGGTAAGTACAAAAATCTGAATTCTACAACATTTCCTGTAGTTACTTTTATTACTTATACTTTTTAACAACCTTTTTTAAGCGCAGTCAACACCAGTCTACCGCTCCTTATAAAGCCATACTCCGCTAATTGAGTTGTCACTGAGATTTTTTATTTTTTTTTTGCCTTGGGGGATATTTTGTGTAAAACAAATTTTACAGATACTAATAAAATACGAAATTAAATCCAGTTATCCTCAACCCTGCTTTATAGATTAAAATAAAAGAAATACATTTGTGAATATACACAGAGACGCTGTTTTAGGACATATTTTATGACATACAAAATTGGTAGTAAAATATTTAATTACCTTACTCTTCCTTATATTTTATGGTTTTACAGTGCTAAAAAATATCTTTATAGTAATGGTACAGAAATAAATACCTGTCCCCAAATCATTGCATACCAAATGGCATATAACTGTTATGTAAAGGGGGTTGGGGGGAAGATTCCCAACATGAGGTGGTTAAAGAAAAAATTATTTTATGTTTTTTCAAGCTCAATTCTTTGTTTTGCTGTCAAGTTTAATGGTTTTCCTATGAGTGATAATTGCCGCGCTCCACTTTATCCTGAGGTGTGTAATTACAGTGCATACCATACAGTATTACATCAGCCAAAAATTTTTGCTTGAATTAGTTTTAATATAGACGTAGATTACAGTACACTGGTAATCTCTTTACTCTTTATATACTTTTAAAGTTTCCTAAAAAGAAAATACAGCAGCAGCAAAGAGCACAACTTCAGTCAGCAGTTTGGACATTTTCACTTGGCACCCGACTCCCACAGGTGCAGGCAGACACACAGATGCATGAAGCAAGGCACTTCCAGCAATGTCACATTCACTGGAGCTTAAGCCCACATCAAGGCGCCACATTGCTGAAAATCGGCACCATTATAGCATATTGAAGAATTTACCATTTAGTCCAAGGCTCTGTACACTTCACTCCAACAACAGTAAAAACAGGTTTATTAATGCATTATGCAGATATAAAGCAAAGTTAATAGTAGATTCATTAAAAAAGACTAAACCTAAGGATGCTGGCAGGTTTCTTCTTTGGTACCCAAACCATCTTGTTGGGATTTGTGCCTTTGTACTGTTTATGATTTTTTTCAATCTAGATTAATGTTTCATAATTAAACAATTATAATTGAAACTTGATGGAAAAATATAGTGCAGCATGCAGTGTCATTTGTCAATGACAAACACCTCGAGGGAACACACTGCACCCTTTTATTTGGGTCATCAGGCAACATCGGTGTTTGGCACAAATTGTGGCTTCTATTACAATTGGAAGCCATAGTACATATGTGTGAACAGAGCTTTGGTTTTTCATTGTCCATATAAAAAATTGGCTTGACAGTAACGTTAGCAAAATTATAAATTTAGGACATTCTAAAACTTTCACCCTCTGTGCTTAAACATGCTCTGTTCACTTACAAGTCTTGGCTTCTTTTCATAACAGAATGCACAATGCTGTGCTGCATCTGTCATACAACAAAGCTGAGAGGACCTCATTGATTTGCAGTAGGGTTTGTCAGGGTTCCATTGTGGTTTCTGTAGTTTTTATGGCAAGAATAACATGCATGGTGTGCCACTCTTGGAAGCCAATCAGATGGAATAGTCTAATATCAAGTTTTATTTATTTTTTTTTTTTTAACTCGCTAAGCAATTATGACCCAAATATTATGGTCAGAAGTTTACTAAGGCAGGAAACTACCACTTTTGGTCAGACGTTAGCCATCCTTTCTATCAGTAGCTCCAGGGCAAAGGTAGTATGGCCAATGGGGGAGGAGGAACAACCCCTCTGTCATCCATCCATACATCTATACATTGGTCTTATAATCAATATTGTGTATGTTTTACCTCTGGTCACACAAGGAATCACACTGAAGTTTGATAAATATTGGTAAGCCCAGATCTGCAGTGATGTTACTTTCAAACATTCCAAAATAAAGTGTTGCACATCTGCATCAATGCAGAACTCTATGTGCACTACATGGATGTGGGGGTTATTGACCCCACATTGGAGATTGGATGAAAACCTTATATGCTGTGAATTTCTAATCTGGCATCTGATAATAGAGCATTAAACTGCCATATTATATAAAATTTCACAGGCTAAAATGGAGAATACATCTGGAATTAAAACCAGCTTCACGTCTGTAATTAAGGTTCCATTCTGAGCCTGTCACGCCTGTGTAACCGGGTCCGTTATATGACAGGCGCCAAGAGTGTCTGATGGACCTTACTACTTATAATGGGCTACCCACATTAGGTTACCTTTGTGCTCTGTTATGTTCATCATTTTACTGAGCTATTTTTTATGACATTTTTGATCTGTGATGTAACGGAACGGAATCCCCAATGGCAGATATGAATCTGGCCTAATCTGAAATTCCTCAGTTTTAAGGGTTTTTTTTTTTTTTTAAAGGAATCTCTGGTACTCTATTGCCTAGACTTTAGCATATATCAGTGTGAGGTTATTCATTTAGGATAAGGGAACAAATTTCCACCAGTAGTTTTAAAACAAATAAAGCAGGGGGAAAAACAAAGGGCTTTGGAAAAAAATTAGATGTATTAGTGGATGGCAGTTTAGGCTGTAACAAATCGGGCCAAGCAGCTGCTCCCTATGAAATTACATTCCCAAGGGGCCTATATGCACAAGATTAAAACCTAGTTCACCTAAGAACAGAGTCTCTAAAAAAAATTTTTTAATATCATTGAATGTTAAAGGGATGTTCCAGGACTAACTTTTTATTTGTTATAGGGCTCACAAATGTATTATATTCCCCTTGTAATTCATCTGTAATGAGTCTATACAATATAGGGGTTTCTCTATTTGACTTAAATTATTGATATCCATTTTTTCTTTTCAGTGAATTAAAAATTTTTTGAGATGCACATATTAAAAGGGGGTATTACCACAAAGTAAAGCCCCACACACGGGTTTGGCTTCAGCAGCTGCAACCCCCGTGCTGAGAAATGAAAGGGGCAGACTTTTTTCCCCCCATTCACCATATGGAGCTCCGATATAACGTAAGCTACGTTATACATTGAACTCCCATATAAATGAAATGACTGAAAGCACCTCCCTCCTCACTCTCATGCACGGTTGGCTGAATGCCGACCTGTGTAGTGGACTTTGCTTCATGGGGAAACCCCTTTAAGTAAGACATTATTGCTTCATATCTCTCTGTCTCTCTTTTTTCTTCCCCCCTTTTTCCCTTTTTCCTCTTTTTCTTTCTTTCTCACTCTCTCTTTCTCTCTCTCCTCTTTCCTCCTCTTTTCTCTCCTCTCCCTCTCTCTCTTTTCTCTCTCTCTCTTTCTCTCTCCTCTCTCCCCCCCCTTTTCCCTCCTTCTTTTTCTTCCCTCTTTCCTCTTTCTCCTCTCTTTTTTCCTCTCTCTCCTTTCTCTCTCTCCTCTTTCTCTCTCTCTCCTTTCTCCTTTTCCCCCTTTCTTTCCTCTCTCTCTCTCTTTCTCTCACTCTCTTTTTCCCCCTCTCTTTTTTTTTCCCCTTTTTCTCTCTCCTCCTTTCCTCCTCCTTTCCTCCTCCTTTTTTTCTTCTTTTTTTTCTCCCTCTCTTTCTCCTCTTCTCTTTTCTCCTTCCTTTCTGTTTTCTTTTTTTCTTAATTTTTAAAAAGTAATTTAGCCAGTAGGGTTGTAGATATAGTGACCGTGACTGTTCTGCGGTTCCCCAGAAAATGATGATTACTTGTCTGTTAATGAATAAGGATAAAGGGTCTGAGCTGCAAAGTCCTCCTTCCCCACTGAAGGTTTATGGTAGGAAAATGGGTAAAGATTGTTCTGAGAAAAGTCAGTTTAGAGCACTGACCTTATTTGCCGTTGCATGGTTGATTCATTAAGTTATTTTGAAAAGTGTCTGAATATCTTTCTTGAGATTATAAAATATTATAAATGACTTGTAAATGGTTTAGTTGACTAATTTAATCCATCATTCTTTCGCCCGAAATGAGCAGCTAGAGGTTGTTTTGGCTCCCTGTGAATCAACACTGCTGGATCTTACAGACCTTTATATTTTTACAAACTAAATAACTGTTTGCAAGTAAAATGCTTTTTAAAGGTATAGGACTAAGCAAGTGTTCACATTACATTTTTCATCTATGTTTAGTGTGTATACCAGGAATATTACTGAGGTGCATGCTAAATGTGAATTAAGGGTAACATTAGCCCAAGGGAGGCCAAATGAATGTCCTTTTGCCCGCTATTGGATTAATACGCAACAGTATACCACAAAAAATTAAGTATGGTATAGCATAGTAGACTTGATTATTATTATGGACTATTATTCATGAGACTGGATGCTGTATAAAAAAAGAAAAATATTTTAATGGATGCTATAATAATTTATGGTTGCCAGATGCGTGTGTTTAACATAGACACCACAAGCTCTTCATGTTGTATGCATTAAATGAGTTGTCTTCCCATGGTGTTTTACAGAGCCACAGCCAGCTTCAGACTCAGACTTGCTGATTTAGGCTGTGGGCGGCTCTATAGAAGTGGTTTACAAATTGGCTCTGCTATTCCTAGCTGTTAGGGCCCGTTTACACGGCAATGGACAAATACCGCTCGGTTTATCCGACCAATATTTGTCCGGTTTGTGTGCCGTCCCCACGGCCGCAGGAGGATGGCTCTCCCCCTTCCAATTCACATGCACGTATTTCGGCCGAAAACCTGACGGAAGAATGTGCATGCACAATGTTTTTCGGGGGGACAGCAGTTTGAAAAACCGCCTGGTGGAAAACCCGTGCAGTGGGGACTGCTGCACAGGTTTCCATAGAAGCCCGTTGTGCTCGTTTGCGGCCGGTTTTTCAGACGGTCTGCAAAACCGCAAACCGTTTGAAAAACCGGCCACAAACCCGTGCGGTGGGGACATGCCCATACATGGGCATAGTTGCTGGAGGTTTGTGAACAACAGTGTACAAGACTGAAGAGCTCTAAAAAGTTAAAGCTTGTCAGTAAGTAATGTAAACAAGCTCCTGTCTTTAAGATAAGGAACACAGCAGGGAGTGAGTCATCATCCTGACAAGAGCACAGAGGTGGCCAGTAAGTTGAGAAGCTTGTGTGCAAAAGCAGGAGATAAGATCTGCTCTTAACTCTGAAGAGAAGCAAAATCAGAAGAGCAATGTATTTGGTAATGGACTTTATTTGCCTTTGTCTGCATGTTTAAAGCTAATCAATGAAATGGGAATACTCCTTTAAGCAGAATCCATTATAGCCTTGGGTGGTATATGCCGTACAGTGTCATCCTTAACTTATAAACTATTATGATACCTGTGTACTGGATACATCTAATGACTTACACATTAAGCCACTTATAGGCATCCATCACAGCCTGAATTAAAAGTATATTTCCCAGTATATACACTAAACAGAAACAAAAAAATTAAATGCTGACAAGGCTTTCACTAGGCTTTAAATTTACATTATTAATTGACATACTATTAGCTCTGGAATTATTTTGCTTTAAACACTACAGATAAGTAAATCAAACAGTTATGCTACATTATATGTAGATATAGATATTGTTACATGGTGTCCGATGGTAATGGGGGCATCTTTCAACCAGTCTCACTGAAGATTTCTAAAATTGGCAGTTTGGGTAAAGTTTAGAGCATTCTGGTTAACCTGGTCTAAGATAACGATACATGACTTAAAATAGGCTCTTCATTTTGACTACAAAATATTTTAAAGCCTAGTGATCATTTTTTTTCTTGGGGTGGAAGGTTTATATGTAGGAGTAAATGCTCTTTAAAAGTGATTTCTAGAATTAACCTAGTATTTGGTAATACTGTATTGGAAAAGCCTGAGGGAAATGCAATTTTGGACTAAATATGTTACCTGAATTCCACTACATTTATTTGTGCAGTAGCTTAGAACTAAATGGAGCATTGTTAATCATTTATGTATAAATATAACTATTTTTATAAATACAAATTATCTCTGGTCTGACACAAGGCTGATTTTCTTGTGACATTATACCTTGTAATGGCAGCAAATCACTGCTGTATTGCAAAGTCTGTAAACAATTCCTCCAGTTATATTGACTCTTCACATTTAGACTAAAATACCTGAACATTTTTTGAACCTCCTGGTTTCTATAATACAGCACCTCATACCTATTCTGAAGCAAAC
Source organism: Phyllomedusa bahiana (assembly GCA_025379985.1). NCBI lineage: Eukaryota > Metazoa > Chordata > Amphibia > Anura > Hylidae > Phyllomedusa > Phyllomedusa bahiana. The sequence goes on from JAODAL010014230.1 coordinate 7,136, forward strand.
ACTTCTAAGCAAACAACTGACAGAAGCTCTTTTTTTCATCTTCAGCTTTTGTCTATTATACATGCATAAGTGCCTCTGGGTAGCCTTTCAATTAACCGTCAAGCGGGAGAGCTAGCCGCAGCCACTAGCGCATGTGTAATAGCTTCATAGTCAATCATAATGGCTTAAAGTAGAGATTACTATTCATTTGCTATTGAATAACTCGGCTTTGTGCAATAAATAAATAAATAGTACAATTATTCAATGGAAGAAGAAGAAATGGCCTGCAGCAAAAGGTAATTATGGCTCTTCATCTTGTTCACCGGACATGTGTCAAGCTCCTGATGTCTTGTTGCAAGGTGGATCTCAGGGACATCTTGACTTCCTTGTAAGTACTAAATACAATGTAAAGGCTATGACCCTGAGATGTTGGAACCTTTGTTTTGGTCCATAAAACTAGGTGGGTCAAAAAGTGCAAATTACTCCTGCCTTTGATGTGTCCTTTGAAGGCACAGTTTGAAAAATTTTAGCCTGCAGTTATCATGTTTTTATCCTACGCCTTGGATGTAGGTGTCTACAAAACCAAAAAAAAATGTCCTTTCTGCAGCTGATTTGTAAATGCTACCTCCAAGAGGCAAAATTCCTTATTCTCTCCAATGGAGATTTAAAGTTACAGAGGTTTCATTGTGGCATTTCTGAGAGCTTCCTGCAAATGCTGACGGAAGGCAACATATTTCTTTTGCACCTGCTGTACTTTTTCCTTTTCTTCTTTGTCCAAAATCAGCAAGAAGTTTTGTAGTTCTGGAACAGTGAAAGCTTCCCACTATTAAAAGATGACATAAAACAACTGTAAGTAACTTGTAAGCTGACTCCATATACAACTAGAAAGGGCACACCAGCTATCCATGTACTCACTGTTTCCATTGTTAGCTTATATTTAGATTACCTGTTTAGCCGTTTTTATCAAAGTGTTTATTTTTTTAAGGAAACTCTGTAATGGTATATGGACATGACAAAGGGGGAACCATGCTTGGGCCCTTCTCTTCCAGCTAGAACGGAAACCCACTTTTTACAAGTGACTCCAGTATTGGTGGACTTAAGCTATCCCTGTATAAAAGAACGGCCATTTATATGAACAGTCACCAAGTTAGGGTGGACTTTCTTCAAGTCACAAGAAAAATGGCTTGCTGGGGCTTACTCTACCCACACCACCCCTTTACCAGATCTGTGACCTGGGAATAATCAACTGGGGGCTTGTAAGTATTGATCAATTCTGGAATGTTCTTGTAACGATCATTCTTGGGTTGCTAACAGTGACCAATTTTAGTAATATTTGTTTTTATGGTTCTGTATATATTCTTATATGTATAAGTAAAAAATAACTCCTTTGAAGTCTAATTCAAACTCTGCAACTTTTTTTGAGTTCAGTTACTTTCGAATAGTGTTGCAGTCAAACTTGTCAAGAGTGGTCCGTTGGAATCGGTTTTGGCCGAAAATCACCCAAAATGGATTCTAATGCTAACTCAGAGTTACCAGTCTGTCAACGCTCTTGTTGCAGCCCTAATTTGCCAGTTGCTTCAATATAGGCTCGATGTTATGTTAACTGGAAGCAATGTTGGACAGGACCAACGATGAGAGCCGTCGGACCACAATGAGTCTTCAGCCTAAACCTACTTAAACATCCTTAACTTAGGGTTATGGTAACGAGTTGGGATAGTGTTGGAGAAATATTGGGCTTCACACATCTTGTAACAAACCAAACAGGGCCCTGTTTGCTAGCTCAAATCCTAAAAGCTGAGACGTATGTTGCTGTTTGGCTGGGTTGGGGTCTTTTGCTTGCAGGACTGACACAGACAATTCAAATGTCATAGTAAATTAAAAAGTTTTAAAAAAAAAAAAGTTTATTTTTTTATACTCTGTTAAGCAATTATATGGTTAAAGTAAAAAGTTGACTGGTAAACATGTTTATTATCAGAATTCGTTTTGTGGGTAATTGTATTTTACTTTAGTTAAACTTACTAAAGTTTGTGGGGAAAATAAGCTTGTTGCCCATAAAATATACGGAGATGTTAAAAAAGTACTCACTTGAACGTCCCCCGTTTCATTTTCCTTTAGTATGAAGCTAAGCTTTTCAGTGTCTGGTCCAGCTAAAAGCCGCAAGTATAATGGGTGCTCTGTTAGTGCAAGCTTCTGAAAGAGAACTAGAGAACAGCAAGAGTTAAACTATGTAATGATCGATATGCACAGAGTACAACCAAAATTCATATAAATGTAAGCTATTCTTACATGCAGTATAACAAAAATCCCAATTATACAAAAGGTTGCGTTTTCAGGTTTGACATTTTTGCTTCTGTATATTCGTTCTAAGGCCTTACTCAAAAAGCCATGCTCTGCTCTTATTTCAGCGTCTGCATTACGGCCACAAGCTGTGGATCCTTAAAGTTCAAGTAAACTGAACAAGTCGTGCAGCCATGATATAAACACTTAAATGTTGCTACATTACAGCACAGCTTGAATGAATTTTCTCACCCCAATGCTTAGCTTTTAACATGTAGGGAAAGATAAATAGACTGTTACCAAACATATTGCTGTTTTTGATTTTGCTTTGTTTAGGATATAAAGGAGATTTTATCTTCTGCTAGTGTGCACAAGTTTCTCTTGGTTACCAACCACCTTTCTGTGCTCTGATTGCCCAATCAACCCTCTGACCATAGTGACACACTCCCTGCCAAGTGTTATCAGTAGCACAGGAACTTGTTTATTTAAGTAAATGACAAGTTTTAACCCTTCAGGACTCTGTAGTCTTATGACTCTTTAACTGTAGTGCATGTCACTGTAAACAGGCTATGCTAGAAGTAGTTTGTTTTATTTAATGCCAATCAATACTATAGAAGCACTCACAGTCTCAACAAAAAGTTTGAGTCTAAAGCTGGCTGTGAGTCTATGAAACAGCATGTTGAGAACACCTTTTTAAAAACTGATGCATTCTTCTTAATGAAATGATGTAATTCCTTTTGTTTGTCAAAAAACTGATGGCATCTAAGGAAAAGAAAAAAAAATGACACATAAAAAAGAAAAATTCATAGGTATTTAAGATTCTTCCACCTGGCTTCCATTTAGTGTCAAATATTTTAACTTCAGGATGTGAAGTATTGAAAAGCAGCTATATTAGTCACTTGTTCCTGTGCTATGTGACTACAGTGCCTCCTGATGATTGGATCCTGCTGCTTGTAATCTACAGTGCACCCACTCACTCATTTCTCTCTATTTTTCGCCCACACGGGTACTCCAATTACTGCTTCCTTTCCGTGTTGTTCCTTTCTCTTCAATGACTTACAGGCACAACTAATGTATCCTATCCTACAGAATTCTACTGTCTCAGCTTTTGCTGCTAAAATGGTTTATCACAGTAATGTACAACTTTTGATGCGAGAAGGTTATGCTGAAACGGAAGCGGCTATGAATAGGTTTTGTCTGTAGTGGGTTTTATGAAAACACAACTTCTCTGGCTTATTTTGGTCCTGACTACACTGCTGTTCACTGGTGTCTAGGAGTACTATTACCCTGGGATCAGTGGATGTTACAAATGTGAGACCTGGACTACTCCAGGATCCAGGTAGCTAGTATAAGGCGTCATTATAATGGACTTAAAGGGGTTTTCTCACTACAAAGATCATGGTTTAAAATATGGGGACCGTAAATATAAACAACTTTGTAATAGTAATGTATTACCCAAATGCTATGATTTGTCTACTTTTTGCCTCTATGGTCCATATTGTAACTACTATGGTCCAGTTCCTCCTCATTCACCGGCATTGGTTGCCAGCTTTGTCTCTGACCTGGAATCTCGGGAGCACACATGTTTGTGCATGCTCCGTGATCTGCTTTCCGGCTAGGATCTTTCTTTCTCCTCCTTGGGCTGTGAAAAGTAGTAGTAGTAATACCACGCATGCACTCTGCATTCTGTAACCAAGTGAACCAAGCGTTCTTCTCACTCCCACTGATAACAATGTGACAGATTCCACATGGAGGCTGTAGGGACATGATGACGGCATTGCATTGCCGATGAAAACGCCGCTATTGGAGTTGAAAACACACCCTGGATTACCAACACAAAATCCTGAAACCATGAGGTCTGGAAACCTCCTTAATATTGCTGCTATTTAGCATTCATATTCCAGTCACTGGGAATCGAGTCTATAACTCATACAGAACATGGACAAAAAGTAACAGTTTGTGGGCATTTAGGCTATGTTAACATGGGGCAATTTTGGCGCGCATTTTGCATCGTATTTGCGCTGTAATATGAGCGAGATGGATTACGTCGTCTTTCCCCGCTCGTACAATACGATCGTATTGCACGCGCGGGGAGATAAGTGACATGTCTATTACTTGCGGCTAATACGCGTCGCGAGTAATGCATGTCTATGGGGCCGGCGGCTGCCGCCCCCTCCCCTTCCCGTGCGGAGGGAGTATGCGCTGATCAGCACGACTCACAAATCACCCGTCGTAATTGCAGCCATACTGTACGCGCCGCAATTACACTGTGTGAACATAGCCTTAAAATTACTCCTTTAGCGCTAACTGCCGGTCACTCATCGGAACTTTTTAAGTTGAGAATGTACTCACAGTTATCACTATAGACATCTTCAGATGGGTCATTGTGGGTTTTCTTCAGCGGAAATAAATAATAAATAAAATCCACATAGTGTAAATTTTGTGCTGTGTGATGAGCTGACCCAACCTGCCTGAATATACCCTCTAGGAACATTTTAATCTGTGTAAGGCTGCTGCATATTTTTTGTTTTTTCAGGTGCTATAGAGAGGTTTTTAAGAACATGCTAGAAAATAAAACCATGCCTGAACTATGCTACAGCCCAAATAAAAACCACAAAAATAAATACATTGTTTGTATAGCATATAATATTTAACTATAGACTTAAATGAAATAGCTTGCGGCCATGTTTTTGTCCAAAAAAAAAAGCTGAAAATGTCTCAAAAAACCGCTTTATGTGAACTAGTAGGCAGATAGTATATGTGCAGGTGAGAGTAGGAGGAGGATTCTCACCTGCACATATACTATCTGCCTGCCGCATGACAAAGGTTCATAATAGACACGAAACGTCGCAGATCACCAGGCAACACACTCCTAATCTCGAATTCTATAAGGAGCAAGAAACCAGGTCAAATCACAACAACCTATAAAGGTCCCATCACTGCTCCAACACAATTTCAGACTTGCTATTTGGACGAATGGATTGCAGTCTACAGCCATCAATAACCAAGTTATCCTAGGATCTTCCACTACTCTGAAAATAAGGACTTTGCTTGCGACCGTTCACCCCATTCACTTCTATGGGAGCTTCTGAATATAGCCAATCACACATAGTTATATTCTGAACTCCAATAGAAGTGAATGAGGAGGACGGCCACAAGTATCGCCCTCCTCATTCTCACTTTGCTTTGTGGGAACACCCCCATCCTGCGATGTTGTGCAGGTCTGATCTAGGCTTAATTAGGTCTATGTAAGAGCGCCATTTCCCTTTCCAAGCAGATCCAAAAGGCACCGAAACATGACTAAAGGCCAAACATACTATATACAAATTTGTAAAACCGATAGAGAAAGGAGTAGTATGTGAATGCTCTAATATGAGTTGATCTACTGCTTGACTAAAATATACTGTACCTATATCAGCTTCTATCATGGCTAACTGTGGTTACTGCTGCTTAGCCGTTCCCCCTCCCAGCTGCAACAAGAAGAGCGGCCTTGGATCACAAACTTCTACTCTAAAAAGTAAAATACAATGCAGTCTAATAGAACAGGAAACCTAAGACCATGCCCCAAGGTACCGGTTTGCGGCCACTTCTTCAGACGGTTTGCGGTTTTGCCGCAAACTTCTACACGGGCCGCTATGGAAAACCTGTGCAGCAGTCCCCACTGCACGGTTTTCCGGCCGGCGTTTTTTCAAAACGCCCGAAAAACATTGAACATGCACATTCTTCCTTCTGGTTTTCGGATGGAATATGAACATGTCAATGGAAAGGGGGAGAGCTTTTCTCCACTCAGCACGGAGAAAAACCGTCCCCCTGTGGCCATGTGCACAGCACAAAAAACGGACAAATACCAGTCGGATAAATTCACCGGTATTTGTCCTGTGCCGTGGGGACATGCACTAAGAGCAAATGTGACTTTTATTATTTTTTAGCAAATAGAACTTGTACTTTATTTTGCACACTGGCTAGAATGTAGCTGAATTTGCTCCTTCACAAACTAAATCATTTGCCCTCATCTCTCAAAACTGTCTAAGAGTAAAACTTTTCTTGTTGCAACCATTCAGAGCTCAGATTTTATTTCTTATACTGCCCTAGAAAAATAAAAGCTGATTGGTTTCTATGGATAACAAAGACCGTTTTGATAAATAAAGCCCAATAATTATACGCTTTTTAATGTCATTTATGCCATGTTTATATAATAATGTTTCACTTTTATTATGGTATTTTCTTAAGACTTTTTCATTTTATTATCTTTTTTATAATTTTTACTTAATTCCATTAAAGGATAACTTTATACATTGTACACTGTGTCACTATGAGACAGGCTGCTGTCAGGGCGACACATAGTGCACCCTAATAGCAGCCTTCCTGGACAGATAGCCCTGTGATCTATTCTAGATCCCCTAGGCTGACTGTACAGGGTTTTCCCAGGCTCCAATGAGGTCTTTGGGAATCCTATGACCCACTCGGATGATGGATACCCTTTGATCACTCCCCAATCTTAGACTGTGGCAATAAAAGGGTTTAAAGTGGGTATTCACAGGGCGGTTTTTGAGACGTATTTTTGCGCATATTTTGGGTGCAATTTTGCCGGAAAAGCTGCTCTAACCAACAGCTCCCCCTTTAATGCAGTATCATTCTATTTACAAGGAAGGACAATAAAATAACTTGTGAAATGAAAAGCATCACCTTGAAGACATCTTCTATAAACCTTCTATAAAGTCTTCCCACCCATCACCGGGTTAGGTTCCTGGAAGTACTGTCTGGCCATACATTCTGCTACAAGAGAGACTCCAATAAAGGGGTTGTCCAGGATAAGAAAAACATGGCTGCTTTCTTGAAGAAATAGTGCCACACCTGTCCATGGGTTATGTCTGGTATTGCAGCTCATTTTCACAAAAATTAATAGGACCGAGCTGTATTACCACACCTAACCTGTTCACAGCTGTTACACGTTTTTGTAAAAAAAAAAAAAAAAAAAAAAAAGCAGTTATGTTTTCTTATCTAGTACAACTTATCTAGTATCTATCTACAACGTAGATAAGTCTGTTCAATTGGAATACGAGCCACTGTTAAATATTCTCTGTTTTATAGATTAGGATATGAGCAGTGGATTCCTTTTATGATATCCATTTGACCTAATATTTAATGTGGTTTTCTCACTACAATGATTAGATATAAACATGTAGGGAAAGCTGAATGAACACTATTATCAATTACATTTGCTTTTTTATTTTGCTTTGTTGAGTTAAGAGAATCTGTCTCTTCTGCGTGCACACAAGTTTCTCTCGGTTATCGCCATCTCTCTCCTCTCTTTTATCTGCTTAGCTCCCTGCTTTGTGTAATCCCTAGAAACTGAGCTTTGTTTGCTTAAGGTAAAGACACGTTTTCACTCATTATGGCTCTGTAGTCTTGTGTATTACAGATTTTACATCTCCTGCAGTCATTTCAATGTAATAGGCTTAACTAGGAATAGCAGAACCGATATTCCAATCAATGTTTTAAAACTCCCCACAGCCTGAGCAGGAAGTGCGATTCTGAGGCTGCCTGTGGTTCTGTGAAACTGCATGGTGAGAAAACCTGTTTACGTTTTTTTTTTTTTTTCCTTAGACATGCCTTTACAGTGAATGATGACAATATCTGCACAGTTCTGTGGGATATAACAATGTTATTTGGAATAATTTTTTTAAAAAATTAGATTCTTCAAAAACCTGAAATCCTTACCAATCTCATTAAAACTTTAAATCTGACATAAGACACAAACTGATCTGACTCACCTTGTCCATCCCTTTGCATTTGCTTGAACAGTGCAAATTTGAGGGGATCGTCTACCACTTGGAACTTCTGTAGAAGACCCCTGATGACTTCACTGGCTGTTGTTAAACTACTGATGTGAAGTTGTTTTACAGCATCCAGGGGCAGGTAGAAGGATATCTTTTTCTCTGCCAGACTGCTTGATGACATTGGTTTCATGGTGATAATGGATGGAGACTCATGTGTTTCTGCTACCGTGACCGGACGTCGAAGTTTCAGATTCACTTTAATGAATCCAGTGTAAGTGCCATCCTCTGCCTGACCATTGCAAGAAAATGTAACGTAGTTACTTGTTATGTATGACAACTTGAATGCAAATAACTTGCTACTTTAGTATAACATTTACCTGGTTCTGCCATTCAGGCCATACTATAAGGACACAATCAAAATCAAGCAAATACAATAAAAATGAACTTACGGGGTAACAGGAGGTGTGAAGGTTTACACTTTGTGGGACATGAGATGAGAGTAGAAGCTGCTAACACAGTTGTGTAGTGAACACAGTTATGGCAATGGCAGGAGAGAATAAGGGTTTTTGCAAGATAAGATTATATATGAAGAATTTTTGGCAGGTGGAGTTGTGAGAAAAAATTAATGAACTTTTTGGCATTATCTGGATTCCTGCATTGATTACTAATAAAATGTGATCTCGTTGGTATCGAAGTTACAATTATAGACTAACACTACCTAACTTAACTACTACACATAAACCCCTTGGCTGTTTAAGTCTTATGGAAGGGGTTCTGACATCTCGTAAAATCGTCTCTAAGGCCAGCTCGTAGCCTGCTACAAGACCGCTTCAAGGAACAGAGAGAGAGCTGCACATTCGCAGCTCTACCCCTTCATGTCTATGCAAGTTCCGAGTATACCCAAGCATAGTTATATTTGGAACTCCCATAGAAATTAATAGGGAGAACTGTACAAGTGTGGCTATCTCTCCATCCTCTGAGGGCAGCTTGTAGCGAACAACCTACACCAGCCGATACCAAAAGATGGTGGGCGATCGTTAAGGAGTTAAAGGGTTCCATGAACAAGCTGCTGCTGTCGAAAATGCACATTGCGCTCCATGTAAGGTTTCTCTAAGACAGTGTTCCCCAACTCCAGTCCTCAAGGCACACCAACAGGTCATGTTTTCAGGATCTCCCACAGAATGCACTGACAATAATGATATCACCTGTGCAGAATGCACTGACAATAATGATATCACCTGTGCAATGCTAAGGAAAGCAAGAAAACATGACCTGTTGGTGTGCCTTGAGGACTAGGGTTGGGAACCTCTGCTCTAAGAGTTCCTGGAATAACCTGGATGTTCCACAAAGCTTCTAGGAAAATGTTCCACTGAGATTAGACAGGTTTAGACAAAAATGGGATATTTTGGCACAAATACATAATGCTTTGGAGGAAAAAAGAACACTGCACACCACCTCTTCCCAACTATAAACTTTTGGGGTTGTTTGCTGTCTAAGGGCCTAAACACCTTGTGGTCAGTGAATGTTAATTGCAAAGTGTATTTGACATTTTACAGGAGAATGTAAGACAGCAGTCCATTATCTCAGACTGAAGAGATGCCAGGTGATCAAACAATGACCCAAAGCAACTAAAGAACGGTTGACCCCGATGATTATTTGTATTTTGGAATCGCCAAGTCAAAGTCCTGATCTTAACCCTGTGGAGATGCTGTCCCATTACACGAAGAGAGCTGTGCTGGCAAAAGCATCCCAAAATAGTGATGAACTGAAATACATCTGCAAGAAATATGGGTCCAAAACATCTCCTGAATATTGTATACATCTCGTTTGTAGCTATAGATTTATATTTATAGTTTTATACATGGTACTAACGGAGCATTGTATGTAAAACAATTAGGAAGGCAGGGATGCTAATCAACAGTCCCTTCTCTCTGTATCGCCTTGCAGCTGCATTCCCATGCTGCTGAAGAAGCTGCAAAGACATTCTGGAATGTCCTTGCGGAGTAATTGTGGACCAGTCAGAAGTCATTCAGTTGTCCACAAGTTGTTAATGAAACATTGAAGAAACCAAATGGTAAATACCCATTCAAGCATAGCCCACTTAACTGTAGGAGTCAGTGTCTGGCAGCTGGTGACAAGGAATATTCTCATCTCATCCTTTCAATGATGAAATAGAAATATATCTTTGAAAGGTCACTTCCCACTGGGGAACCACAGGGCTTATTTTATGCAAAATGGATTGCAAAGTAAAATATGCTTTGTTAGCAGAAGATACACAGAAACACAACACAATAGGACAGTATTATGTTTTAAATGTGTCATGAAACGTTGTAGGTTTAAAGGCCTTCGGGCACCTTTGCACTGGACATTTTTGTTTGCTTCCTAATTCTCCCCTCACGCAATCTCCGCTCCTCACAGGACCTTCTTTTCTGTTCTCCTCTTATCAGCTCCTCACATAACCGTCTCCAAGACTTCTCCCGTGCTTCCCCCACACTCTGGAATACACTGCCCCAACATATCAGACTCTCTTCCATTCTCACCAGCTTCAAAAGCAACCTGAAAACCCACTTCTTCAGGATTGCCTATAACCTACAATAACCCTGCTGCCACTGTACTACCCCACAAACATGTCTGCCCCTCTCCTCATGTCTCTTCCCTCCTCCTTGTAGATTGTAAGCCCTCGCGGGCAGGGTCCTCTCTCCCTCTGTACCAGTTATAAGTCATTCATTGTTATTATTGTACTCATTTGACATATTATGTATGTGACCCCCCTCGAATGTACAGCGCCCTGGAATCAATGGCGCTTTAAAATAAATTTTAATAATAATAATAATAATTACAAACTACATAACTTTAGGAATAGTCTTCAATAGAAATGTCTGATGACAGTATTTTGTTGCTGTGGAGGCTCTGCAATTTCTTCACATTAGAGGCTGTCCTGCTTCTTATGACATAGATCAAACAGGACATTGCTTCTGGCCAGGTCTCCCTCCTATACCCTTCCCTTCTGACATTGTTAGAGATAGCAGCAGTGAAGAAGAGGAGATTGTATATGGCAGATTAGTATGTGGAGGGGAAAAAAGCACACACACACACACTGCAGTCTGCAGGGTAATGGATAAATAACATATGTTATGTATCTGTGTAGGGATATATAGAGACAATAGACAAACAGCCAAACTCTACTGAGCAATGGAGCAGAAAATCAACTCTCAACAGTATCTGTCAGCACAAGAGATTGATGATCCTCCTGAGGCTGTAGAAGGAAAAATTGTTACAGGAAAAATCCTGTGCTGATATGTAACATTTTACTCAAGGTAACTACGAACAGAATTTAAACATTTTTTTTCAAATTTAAAAAATTTACTGGACCCAGATCAAAATTAAGTCTATTTAATAAGGAAAAAAAAAACAATTTAGAGGTGACCTAATACCTATGTATAAGTTGTCTATATGGAAAGATTACTAGTGGGGGCTTCGAAAGGGAAGATCTCTCTTTAGGGAGAGCACCTATACAGGTGTGTGGAGATTCGAAATTCCCTTTTTGCACTCCACGAAGCATCTGCATATCACAAGGCATTATGGGAAAGGAGCTGAGAAGCTCACGCGCCCTCTGTTGGATGTAACAAATACTCAAATTGCTTTTGACCCACTGGGTCTTTGGAAAGCAAGAAGGGATATTTAGTGAAGGCTTCATCAGATACTTCACTGTTGGCAGTCAAATTTATGCAACCTTTACAGAATCAGTTTCCATACTTTCTGATTACGATCATGTCCTGCTATACAACAGCTCACTTGTGTGGTAGGACAACATTACATCTGGTAGAGGCAGTCGTTGATCATTTTTCCATTGTGTTTTCTGGCCTTGATAATAATGGCCCTTTAAACATCCAGATTATGAAAACTTTGTTTTCATTGATGAAAGAGTAACTTACCATCTTCATAATTAGACCATTCTGAACCATTGTATTGAAGGTCTCTATTTTCTGTCTCAGCTCCTGGATACTAGGCTTTTTCTCTTCTTTTGGTTCATCTTGAACCTGCAAACAATGAAATAGATAATTATGGGTAACAAGATGAGACAGTAGTTTTTATTGTATGTTTTGATGGTAAACAGATTGTCTGCGTCCTGGTAAATAATGGGCAGCATTCACTAAAGGTGTGTTCCCATCTTGCATTGTAACGAAAAATGGGCCTCCAAACGTCCACTTCATATCGGAGTATAGGTCGCGCTTGCGCACTACTCTCCATTCTGTTCTGTGTGAGTTCTGATTTCAGCTAAGCAGTGTGTTCTGCTGTACTCTGAACTCCCACAGAACAGAATCAAGAGTTGTTTGCAAGCGCGATCTATACTCTGATATGAAGTTAAGACGTTTGGGGGCCCGTTTGCCATTACAATGCAAGATGGGAACACACCTTTAACGGTCAGTTCTGAAGTGGAGACTTTTGGGGGCTCATTTCTAAGATAGATGGGACCACACCTACCACACATTGATATACCATTAAACTTTGAGATAGGAACACCCTAGCACATCAACACCTTAGCACAGCAGGCTGAACTAGATGGACGACTTGTCTTTTTTTAGCCTTACAAACTATGAAACTATGAAACCCTTAAAAACAAAAAACTTGTAAGTGTATATTGGGTATTGTTGTATCTAAGCAATTAAACTGTTATTCTGGCCCAACTGGCCTTATTACCTAAACATACAAAAAACCCACTGAAATTGCACCAGTTGTTGTGCACTAGTAGATTAGTGTTTTACCATAGAGCTATGGGTCTCATCACAATCAAGATATATACTAACTAGGACTCTTGAGAAGAGTCATTGATCCAGGGATTTATTCTGATTGCCAGATTGGAGACGAGAAGGAATTTTTTTCCTAAAATGAGGACAATTGATTTCTACCTCAGAGGGGTTTTTGATTTCCTCTGCATCAACATCATAGGAAAATAGGCTGAATTTGATGGACGTCTGTCTTTTTTCGGACTTACAAACTATGTAACTATGTAAGATCTCTAATCCAGTTAGCTGTTTTAATTGGTTATTATAATACCTAGTCATTCTATAACAAAGAATTGCCAAAATAAAGGGTTAGTTTTCCTGGGGACACTGGTTCTAAGGGTCTTCTGACAGCTTGAGAAGTGTAAGGGTATGTTCACACAGCGTGTTGGATCCGTTTTGGATCCGAAAAACACATCCAGAAGCGCTGCGCAAATCATATCCAAAACGCATCCAACAAGCAGGAAAGCACCCTATAGTTTTAAATAGGGCGTCTGCTGCTTCTTTCGGATCAAGAATTAACATGACAATTCTTTGAATGGATCCAAAAGACGCATCAGAAAGATGCATATAAAAACACATCGGCAATTAGACGTCTGAACGCCGATGCATGTTTTATATTAAAAGCAATGTAAATCACACTGCACATTTTTAGATGCGTGTTTGGATCCGTTTAGGGTCTGATAGACTGATCCAAACACGCATCTAAAACCGTATGCAAACACGGATCCAAACACGCATCTAAAAATGGATCCAACATGCCATGTGAACATACCGTTAGGGTGAATTCACAAGCCGTGTGTAGTTCCCACAGCAATCTGGCCCCTTTCACTCTCCCTTTCATTTGCTGGCTGCGCAGTATGCGCCGGGGAATATATTGGAATATCATAGCACTCAATGAGTGCTGTAAATGTACTGTATTTGCGCGCTGTACTTCAGGCCCATTGCAGCGGAATTACTCCCCGAAGTAGGGCCCGCAAATACGGCGTGTGCACATATCCTGACCAGATTCACATAAGGTTTTATAGCTCTGTCACCAGCATCTGTCAGGATACTGAGAAAAAGGTATCCCAGTGTACATCCTGGCAGAGCCATATGAAACTATAGGGCAAATGTAGTCTGTTATGGACTATGTTTGCTCCACTTCACAGTCTTAGGGTATGTCCCCACGGCACGGGTTTGCGGACGGTTTTTCAGATGGTTTGCGGTTTTGCAGACCGTCTGAAAAATCGGCCGCAATCGAGCACAACGGACTCTTATGGAAAACCTGTGCAGCAGTCCGCACTGCATGGGTTTTCCGCCCGGCGTTTTTTTCGCCCGCGGGCCGCCCGAAAGAGTTTTGAACAGCAATTTTTTCTGTCCTTTTTTCGGACAGAAAATGGAAATTTAAATATAAGGGGGAAAGGGCTTTTTTTCCGCTCATCGCGGAGAAAAGCCGAGCCCCCCCCCCCCCCCCCCCCGGCACCCCAAAAGACAAATATTGGTGGGAAAAACCCGACCGGAAATTTGTCCATTGCCGGTAAACGGCCATTAACTTTTAAAATTTGCCCCATAAAAGAGGTCTTCCACAGAGAGCCCATAAAGGGCCACAGGGAAGGAAAACTGTTTGGGTCAAAAACCCAACATTTTTTTTTTTGCAAAAAAGTAATTAGGGGCACAAAAGTGAGTTTTAGACCTAAACAGGTTCATACATGTGGCCTAAAATGTCATTTGAATGGGGCCTTATTTTAAAACTATAATTTTGTGCTTCTGTGACCTAAATTTTGGGCCTTAGTAAATTTTTAAAGGGGGCAAGTGAAACGTTTACCCACCTGTGGAACACTCCCTCTTTTTAAAGTGCAAATTTCCCCTAATCCTTGCCTAAACAAAAGGGTTTTTACTTAGTGCTACCTATATTAGTGTTTAAAACTATGTTTAACCCCGCCTGTTTTTGTACCAACACTTTTGGACGTCAGAAATTGCTGTGAAGCCATGCAAAGGTAGAAACCCGGGGTTTTTTTTTTATCGCAGAATCCGAGCCCCCGGGTGGCTCTATTGGTGGCCCCCCAATTGCTTGGCCCAAAAACTAAATTGCTTGGGGAAAACAGAGGCTGAGTAAAAAAAAACCGGGGTTAAAAACAGGAGAGAAAAACGGGTAAGTAAAAAAAACCTCTTTTTTTAATACTTAAAAATCTCATTAATTTTTTTTTTCTCTTCATTGCTTTTTTGCCCCGGGATAATGGGCAGCATCACGGGAAATTTTTCCGGGAAGTGCCCCAATTTTGCCCAAAAGGTATGCACTACTGGGGCAAAGATCCAGGGTGAATACCCCCGTAGCAGATGGACCATGTTTTCCCCCTCTGGTAGCTCGCATTTTTTTAAACTAGAGGAGCACAATGCGACACTGAAGGGGGATTGAAAGAAGAGAAGAAATTTTCTTCCTTTGGGGCAAACATTGTGGGGGTAAATTTTGAAGGGGGGATATTGGTCTGCAGGGGGAGCTGTGTACTTTGGGTTAAAACTAGACCGGGGGGGGATTCTAGGGGGACCAAAAAAAGGAAGGCCCCCTTCTCCGAGATTCCAACAAAATTGCCCCAAATTGGGTGAAAATTTCTGGGGAATCAGTCTCAAAAATGGGAGCCATGTTGACACTTCTGTTTTATTGCAGCCGGGAAAAACAGCCCAACTAATTTTTGGAAGGGGAAGGGGGAATTTTCAGGTAAGAAAAAAAAGTTTTTAAATTGTAGGGGATTCAATAAACAGGAAGAAAGGATAGAATAATTTGTCGCCAAGGGGCCGCCTCAAAAACCCAATGGGTTTTTCTGTCCCCAGGTGCCAGGGGTTTGGCAAAAGTGGTGGGCCCCGGTTGGGAAAAATTTCTGGGAAGGGCCGGCGATGACCCAGCCCGTTGTGGCCAGTAGGAACCAATTTTACAGAAAATCCCGGGAAGGGGGGGGGATCCAAAAAAATAATTTTTAAAGAACTAAGGGTCAAAGCTAAGGGAAAAGGGCCTCCAAGGTCTTTTTCTCTGGAATACCGCCGGGCAAAGCGCTACCTCCGGGAAAAAACAGCGGGGGCCCCCGGGGGTTAAAAGCCTGGCTGAATCTTGGGGTAGGGCAGAGGGGTTTTGGTTCTTAAAAGCCCTGGGCCCGATTTTTTCATTGGGGAAAACAAACTGTTTTTCTACAAAATAAATTGCACCTGAATGGAAGGGGGGCGCGTGGGTGGGGGAAAGAATTCAAAAAGGGGGGCGGGAGTAATTTTAAAATAGGGATGAGGAGGGGGGATAACTAAAAAAAGAAAAAGGGGGAAAAGGTTTGTGATTTGGGGAGACCCAAATCGGGGGGTGGAGAAGTGGAATGGGGGAAAGGGGGGTAGATCCCTGGATAAGGAGATCCCTGTGTTCAAACCAGCATTGGGAAAATATAGGTACCCCACAATTTCCCTGTAATCTCCTGCCCTCAAATAACGTTTAATAAAAAAATCCCATGCTGTCCACTAAAGGGAAAAATGTATAATCCCATGCCAATTTTACCAAAAGGGGAGATTTTTAAACAAATCCATCATTTTGAACAGGTAACGTTTAATCCCAAGCTGTCACGAACGGTAATGAATTTTCCCTGCCGTCTAATAAAAATGTTAGTTACCAAACCCAAACCTTACGGAAAATTAAAACGGAAGGGAACTTTAAAAGGGCTATTCACAAAAGCAAAAAATCTTTGGGAACCGTGGGCCCCAATATAGTTCATTTTAGCGTACACTGGAAAAAAAAAAAAAAAGCGGAAGGCAAAAAAAATTTTAAAATTTTAAAAGGGGCCCAAATTTTCCCTTTTTGGAAAAGGGAAAGCAATACAAGACCTAGACTGGACAGCAAAAAAACCCAAAAAGTGAATAGAAGCCAATTTGGGGGGGCTTTTAAAAAAATTTCTTTTTGGGGAAAATTAAAAGCAAAATAAATTCCTATGGGGAACAAGAAAAAGGGACTAAAAAAAAAACCAACAAAGGGTTTTACCTTTTATTAAGAGGGCAATAAAAAATAAAAAAAAGGGGATTTAAAAAAAATAACTCAAGGGCCCGGGAAACAGCCTTTTAAAATTACCGAACTTAATCAAAACTGTTTAAAAAAAAGGGTAAAAACACTAAAATTAAAAAAAAAAAAGGCAGGGGCCAAGGACAGCAAAAAAATAACCCCCAAAAAATTCTTTAACCCAAAAAATGCCCAAAAAACCCAAAATCAGAGCAAGTAGGAAACCCCAAAAAACCCCGTGATGGGGGGGTTTGGGCCCCTGCCGACCCCAAAAAAGCAGAGGGAACCCCAAAAAAGTTTTCTTCAGCTCAATATATAATATCAATGAATAGTAATTGAAGGGGGGGGCCAAATGCAGATTAGGGGTGCCTTAAATGTTTAAAAAAACATCAAAAATTTTATAATTAATTACTCAGTGTAAAAAAAGTCAAAGCCAAGTTTAAAAAAACTGAATGGAACAAGGCTCCAGGGCCCCCGATTTGGGATTCACCCCAAAAGTTTTTTAAAGAGCTCAGTCGGTTATCTCGTGCCCCCCATACATGAATTTTAAAAGATTTGTGGAGACTGGGAAAGTAAACCCAAAACTGGCGCAAGGCAAATGGGAGTTCCCCTCTTCAGAAAAGGCTCCAAGTCTTTCTCCCGGTAATTATAGACCAGTAATTTTTAAAATCTGTTAGGGAAAAAAAAGATTTAAAGGGGGCCCAAAAAGGGGCTATAAAAACAGGAGTAGTTGACAAATACAATATTTTTAAAGATTGCCAGCATTGGGTTTACTAAGGAAGAAAACGTCAGACCAAACCCGATCTGTTTTTAAAAGAAAAGGTGAGTAGAAAATCCCGGGTAGCGGGGCACTGTGGAATTTGTTTTTTTTAAAATTTTCGAAGGCATTTGACACGTCCCCCCAAAAAGCGTTTTTTAGGGTTAGAGAAACAGGGGTGTAATTGGGTTAAAAAATGGCTGCTGGGTCGTACTTTAAGAGTGGTGGAAAAAGACTCTCCCTTTTAGTGGTCCCCGGTTTTTTGGGGTTTTTGGGCCGCAGGGCTCCCGTATTGGGTTTCCCCTCTTTTTTAATAAATTAAACATATATTTGGGAAAGGGGTCAATAGCACGGTTTTTGATTTTTTTCCGATACACCAAACAAGCAGGGTTTGGTTTAAATCTATGGGGATGCTCATAAATTGAAAACAAGACCTGGACACACTGAATGCTTTGGGAACCCCCTTTAAAAGGCATTCAATGTGGATAAATTTTTAAAAGGTTCCGCATCTGGGTAGAAAAAATCTACAGGCATCATATGTCCCCAGGGGGGGAAAAACTTGGGGAAAACGCCCCCTTTTTTTTTTGAGAAAATCTGGGGGTTCTTTAGATCTAGACAACAGAACAGCAAAGCAATGTCAATCAGCTGCCTTTTAGGGCAAATAAATATTTTCCCCCCCTTTGGGGATTTAAAAAAAGGGTGGGGCAAGGAAAGTAAAACTAACCGCTGTAACCCAAAACATTGGGCCCAAACCCCACTTTGAATAAAAGGGTGTTCAGTTCTGGCCCCAGTTTTAAAAGAAGAATGTAAAAGAGCTAGAGAGATTACAAAGACAAGCAACCAAAAATGTATAAGGGAATGGGTCCTCTTTGTTATGAGGAGAGGTTATAGAATTTTAACTTATTTTAGCTTGGGGAAAAGATGGCTTCGGGGGGACATAATTAAAATTTTAAAACATATAAATGGGTTTCCCCAAAAAAAATAAAGGGGAAAATTAAAATTTTAATTGAACCCCCCCAAAAGACAAGGGCCAAAATTCCCCCTTTGCTAGAGAAATAAATTTCAAACTCCCAAAGGGAAAAGGGGTTCTTTACTTAAAAAACGTGAATTTAGGGGGAATAGCCAGCCCCGGGGGCTGGGCACCAGCAGGAAAAAGTAGAATTTTAAAAAAGGCTTAGATACCTACCTGGAACTAAAAAATATTAAAGCGTACGTAAACTATGTAAAATTCTGGAAACCTGGCTAGTGGGAGCTCTTGGGGTCAGGACCAAAGGTCTTTCCCCTGGAGCAGATTGGTTTTTTGCCCTTGTGGGTTTTAAAAACATTTAAACCCGTGGTGAGGGTGTGCTTAATTCCTTGTTTTTCTCTCCCTTCCCCCCACATTTTCCCCAAACCCTGGTTGAAACCCTTGAAGGGAGACGGTCTTTTTTTCCCCAAACCCTAAATATGTAAGAGTAATGGGGAAGCAAAAATGCCGCATCTTAGTGGTTTCACCCCTGCATATTTTTGGGGGCGTAATTCGAAAAACATAAATTTTGCTGCAATATGCCTGAATACGCCCCACAAATACGGTAATATTTAGAACTATGATGTCCATGGTCGAATCAAATGCCCAGAAGCCAGCACTTTAAAAAAAAGGCTAATTAAAAAAACGTGTGGCATTTTTCCAAGACCCCAACCCGCTAAACAGAAAACACTGGGAAAAATGGCAAAAAGGGGGATTTCTCAGATGAATCTTTTTTTGAAAATTTCACCACACGCAGCAAAAAACTACCGGAGACCTACTGGGGCCTGTATGGGTTCAAAAACACCCAAAAAACTGTTAAGTTTTTGGGGGTGGAAAAAATCATGTTTTTGGGGGTTTCATTCATTTTGTGGGGTTTCAAACCCTTTTCAAGCGGGAAACCCCCCCAAATGAATTTTTTAAAGAAAATTTATTTGGGTTCCCTGCGAAATATTGATCCCTTTTTAAGGGAAAACGAAAGGTCAGAATTTTTGGGAAGACAAAAGTTTGTCCCCCACAGAAAGAAAGTGAAAATCAAAAAATTCATTTAAATCAAAGATATTTTCATAACATTGGTAAATGAAGTTTTTTGGTGCAAATTTAGATCCATTTTTAAAATATTTTGTGTGACTTCCATGAGCTTGAAGGACTGCATCCATGCGTTTTGACAATGATTCATACCATTTATTGATGAAGACTTTAGGAAAAAGCAAAGAATGCAGTCTTACATGCCTCCCGGGAGTTCGTCAAGATTTTTTGGGTTTGTCTTCCAAGCTTCCTCTTTTACCCTACCTCCAACATGCTCAATGATGTTCAATGTCTGGTGACTGGGCTGGCCATCCTGGAGCACCTTGATCTTCTTTGCCTTGAGGAACTTTGATGTAGAGATGGATATATGAGATGGAGCACCATCCTGCTGCAAAATTTGACCCATTTTATGATGGGGAATGTAAGAGGTAGCTAATACTTCTTGATATTTTAGGCTATTGCTATTGCCTTCCACCTTGCAAACGTTTTGCACACCCCCATACTGAATGTAACTCCAGACCATGATCTTTCCACCTCCAAATGTAACTGTTTTCTGGGTGTATCTTGGGACCCAAATACGGGCTCCAGTAGGTCTCCTGCAGTATTTGCGGCAGCTGTGGTGTAATTCAACTGAAGATTCATCTGACAAATCCACCTTCTGCCACTTTTCCAGTGTCCATCTGTTTAACAGGCTGTGGGCCTTGGCAAATACCATACGGTTTTTTAATTGCCTTTTGTTAAGTGCTGGCTTCTGGGCACTGATTCGACCATGGAGGCCATTTCGAGACAGAATTCTACAAACTGTTCTAGTTGACACAGGGACTTGAGATGACCAGGCCTGTTGGAGCTGTGCTGAAGTGGAAGAGGGTCTGGCTTATAATTTTCAAACCAACAAATGTTCCTCCTGAGCATTTGTCTTGCGGGATCTGCTGGACCTGGGCTTGTCAAAAACATCTCCAGTCCATCGGGATTCGAGACTCTGTGCGTTCAACGGCAGGCTCCACGGCACTCTATCTCAGTTATATACAATATGCTCCTGAAGTATGCAGCACGTGGTACTCCCTTGTTTCAGGGCAGTTGGGAGAAGGAATTGGGAATTGAGTTGACTGGGGACGAGTGGAATAAGGCCTGCGCCTTGACGCATGGGACCTCGGTCTCTTATCGTATCCAGGAGCTTAATTATAAAATTCTCTCAAGGTGGTACCAAGTCCCCGCTTTGCTGCATGTGCTGTATCCCACAGTCCCTGACACATGCTGGAGATGTGGGAAGGATGCGGGCACGATGGTGCATATTTGGTGAGCTGCATGGGTATACAACCCTTCTGGAGTAGGGTTGTTGAGGTGATGGCAAAGATCACGGGTATCCGGGTACAGAATGACCCACAGACCCTTCCTCTGTCCGTACTGCCCCTGCCTGTGTGCACCCTGAAGGGTAGTCTTTTGCCCCTTTTGTTGGCAGCAGCTAGATCGTTGATTCCAAGGCTGTGGAGAGCAGCTCAGAGTCCGTCCATTAATGATTGGCACAGGGAAATCTTCCACCTTCAAAGGATGGAAGAGTTGAAAGCGGAGACTGAAAACTCCCTGGATAGGTTTTACAGGAAATGGAGCGACTGGCTGTTCTTTGTCGACTCCCCGGAGTACAAAAGACTCGACTTGACGCGACCTCTTGTGCACTGAGCAGCTTTTGCCCCCCTCTTCTGTTTCCCTCCCCTTCCTTCCCTCTCCTCCAGTTTAGTAATTCATACAAATGTAGCTTTGAGGTTAATTTGTTGTAGGGTCGCCTAGATGGGATGGATACACTAAATCTGCATCGTCGAACCTAATTTACAGATTGGTTTGTTGCTTTTATATCTTGCTTTTCTTTACTTTCTTGCCAACAGCGGCAGAACATTAGTTCTTATTGATTTGTGACGTATTGATTGTCACATTAGTATGTGGATGTACACTGTATGCTCTCTCGGTGGGATGCTGCGGATGACGGGGGCTGTCGACGGGAGATGGATGGAAGTATGGCACTCTAGCCATTGCGGAAAAACAGTGTTCAAATTTTGATACTGCCCCCCCCCCCCCCCCCCCACCCCCCCCCCAAGATGCTTATGCTCTAGTTTATACATTCAAGTGCAGGCCCAGACTGACCATTAGGAGCAAACGGCATTGTTGTGGCGAGGCGTAGAGGTCTCGGGCCGCAGGCGGCTCGGATCGCCCGCGATGGAAGGACGGTGTTCCCCGCGGGCCCCGAGTGGCCGCGTCGTGTGGGCGTACGGGCCGCCCCCAAAGGTCGAATCAGCGAGGGACCCACTGTGGAGGGGGCGATAGAGCCCCCCCTCGGCCACACGGGCTGCACGGCCGGGGTCACTGACAGCATGAGATCCACGGCACGCGCCTGCACCGCGCGTGACCAAGAGACCCCAATAACCAACCAATAAACGACGATGGCCTGAGCATCTGGATTACTGATCCCGTCCCTTAGCTCCAGGAGGCACGGGGCAGGCGCGCCTGATTGTATTACCGTCATCGCGACTGCCATCTCGCTGCTCCAGTGTGAGCCCCTGCCACTCTGCAGTGAGCGGCCCCCCCCAAAAAAACCATTCAACAAAGGCTCCGGAGTGAAGAGGACGGACAGCGGTGAGTATTACGATTTTTTTTTTTTTTTAATCTAATTCTGTCCCGGAATGCCTATACTCCTCTGCCCTGGCTATATACTGCCCATGCATGCCCTGGTCGTATATATGCCCTGCCTGCTGGCTATATACTGCCCTTCCTGGTATATATAGCCCTGCTGAGTGCCTATACATCGCCCTGCTGTTATCTATAAATCCTTTCTGTCCTATATACATCCCCATCCCATCAGTAAATACTTCCTTACTTCCCTCTTCTATATATATCCTTCCCTGCTCTATCTATTCTCTACTATTCAATCTTTACTATCCCATTCTTTTATTATACTTCAATACAAGCCTGTGATATTATATGTATCCTTGTATATACTGCCCCTGCCCTCCTTTCTATATACATCCCTTACTTTCTATTCAGATCTCCTTCCCTTTGTATATTATCCCATTCCATTAACTTCAACTCTTCCTGTGCTATCATTATTCTTCTTTATAATATTTCTTTTATACTATCCCCCGCCCCCCCCCCCCCCCCCCCCCCCCCCCCCCCCCCCCCCCCCCCCCCCCCCCTCCCCCCCCCCCCCCCCCCCCCCCCCCCCCCCCCCCCCCCCCCCCCCCCCCCCCCCCCCCCCCCCCTCCCCCCCCATTACACATCATATATTACACATCATATCCCCCCCCCCCCCCCCCCCCCACCCCCCCCCCTCCCCCCCCCCCCCCCATTACCCTCAACCTCTTTAAACACCCCTCATATCTTCAACACACATCCCATTACACATAATCATCATCCAATAACAATCATTCCACATCAAATCCTATAATTACCACAAATATTACTACACATTTACATACAATCTTACCACCCCCCCCCCCATCATTACACATTATATCCATTCACATCACATATTCCCACACCCATATTTACAATCATATCATTCACATAAACATATTAACATCATCTATCCATTACACATCATCAATCATTACTACTCCAACTTCCCATACATCAATTACACATCATCATCATTCCAATCAACAATATTACTCACATATTACACATTCAAAACACACCATATTAACACAATATTACAATCATATATCACATCAAACACCCAACCCCAAAAAAACACAACACCACACCCCCAACCCACACAAAATTCTATGCCACTACCCTGGCTATATGGATGCCTAGCCCTGACTACTGATACCCTGCTCTGGACTATATGTGGCATGCCCTAGCCATGAGCGTACCTATGCCCTTGCCCTGGGGGATCCTATACCCCTCGCTCCGGTCTACCTATCACTAAAATAACACTGCCCTGGTGGGGGGGGGGGGGGGTGTACTGATAATACTGCCCTGGCTACCTATACAAAAAAAAAAAAAAAAAAATTCTTATTAAATTATTATTAGTATAAAAAAAAAAAATAAAAAATTAATTTTTTTAAACCTGCCTGGCTATATGATGCCTGCCCTGGTACTCGAATACCCTGCCTGGCTACCGTATACACTGTCTGGACTCCCATATGATGCCATGCCTGGCCTACTGTTTTTTAATACCCTGCTGGACCATACCTCCCTTACCTTACCCTGGCTTATATGGATGCCCTGCCCCCTTGACTAACTGATACCCTGCCCCATGGTTACCTATATACTGTCCTGGTATATATGATGCCTGACCTGGTATATGATGCCCTGGTATTGATTTCCATGCGCTGGCTACCTCATACCCTGCCTGGACTATTATGATGCCCTGCCCTGGCTAATGTATACCCTGCCTTAAGGACTATTATGATACCTGCCCTGAGTACCTTTACCCTGCCCTGGCTACTGTACCTGCCTGGCTACTCTATACACTGTCTTGGCCTATATGATGACCCCCAGGGGCCCCCCCCCTGCCCGGCCTCACCTGATGCCTCTGCCCCTGGCTACTGATGCACTGGCTATATGGATGCCCTGTCCCTGGCACCTATACCCTGCCGCCTGGCTAATGATATCCTGCCCCTGGCTACCTAATACCCTGCCTGCTATATGATGCCCTAGCCCCG
This sequence comes from Phyllomedusa bahiana, assembly GCA_025379985.1. NCBI lineage: Eukaryota > Metazoa > Chordata > Amphibia > Anura > Hylidae > Phyllomedusa > Phyllomedusa bahiana. The sequence continues at coordinate 31,409 of JAODAL010014230.1, forward strand.
TGGTCTACTGATTTACCCTGCTGGGTACCGATACACTGTCTGGCTATATGATGCCCTGCCCTGGGCTACTGTATACCCCCCCCACCCCATTGTCCTGGCCTACTATACCATTGACTGGCCTATATGATGCCCTGCCTGACTACTGATATCCCTGCCCTGGCTAACTCTTAGTATACTGTCTGGCCTAATATGATGACCCTGCCCTAGGCTACTGATGCCCTGCCCTGGCTCATTGATTCCTGCCTGGCTACCTATACCCTGCTGGCTATATAGAATGCCCTGCCATGGCTAATGATACCCCATCCTCAGGCCTATATGATATCCTGCCATGGCTACTATACCCTAGCCCTGGCCATTAACTGATACCTGCTGGACCTACCTCACCCTGACCCTGGCTATATGAAGCCACTGACCTGAGACTACCTATACCCTGCCTGGAATGCCTATAATAGCAATGCCTCTATCTCTATACACTGCCTTTGGCTAGCCTATAATAGCCACTGCTTACCTATACAATGCCCTCGCTGCCTATACACATCGCCTCCTGGCCCCCTCCCGCACCCCCCATGACACTAGTATACTGTAAATGTCTGCCTAATAAAGTGTCTCACTGCCTGCCCTGTATAATGGCCCTGCCGGGGCCGGCGCCCTACCAACCCCTCCCGCGCCCCCCCATGCCTGCATACTGGCACTTAGCCTTGCCGCATAATGCCCTGCCTGCCTAATATGGCCCTGCTCTCCTAATGCGGGTACTAACTATTTTTACATGCCCACATTATTCTGACATTTTTTAATTTCTAATTTTTAGGTTCTAACATACGCTGTTTGGGGAATTGGATAGGTAAGTGTGCGAAAAGAGAGGAGTCCAAGATTATTTGTAGAGTAAATATTCTTACTAGGGACGGTGTAGTGAAGGGAGAAGAAGAAATTGCATGCATGTACCGGACAGAGCAAAGAAATAGGAAGGGATTAGCTCAATCACGGAAAGTCGTCATGGAGGTTTGTGCCAGAAGAGAAAAGGAGAAGAGAACATACATCCCATCAGTGATGACGGTCCTCCTGTGGAGTTCTGCTTTGTAATTCCTTGTGTTGAATCACTGCATGTATTTAATGTGATGTGGACTGAGTACTCTGGGTGATGTGATTGGTGGAGGTTGTAGTTATGTTGGTGCTTATGTTGTGTTCAGTGATGGGCTTGCTCCCTGAATTGTAAGGTGCACTACCTGACACTTGTGATGTGGGTTTATCTGCCACACACTGTTTTCTTTATTGCTTGTATGTAGGGGGTTCTCACACGGAGACCATGGTTTTTGCGTGCATTTTTTGATGCGTTTGTTTTGTGCAGAAATGTCAGCATTAACTGCTATGCCTTTCTGACACAAAAACGCACCAAAATCACACAAAATGCACCAAAAAATGATCGTGTGAAAAGCCACCTTTAATAGTGTATGTTTATTTGTAGACAGCTGGGAGGTGCAGAACAAGAGGACATTTTTTAATGCGGATTGTGTGTGGGCCGGGAATGATGGGTCGCCAGACTTAGTGCCAGGGCATGATTTTTATTCCAGTCCGCCCTAGCTACAGTGCATAGCCTGTAATGAAAAGCTAATTGGAAAGATTGTATGTTGTTACGATTGCACATGTATAATGCTTCTATATAACTTCTTTGTTAAGATACGAGCAGACATATGCATATTAAGTGATGTTTATTACTGTCTGAATAAAGCATGTTGAAAAAGAAAAAAAAAAAACATCTCCAGTCTCTTCAGATCTTTTTTTAATTCTTTGTACTTGATGCTGAGACACAGTAAAGGGTGCCAGCCCCTATGCAGTGAATTGTGTCTTCAGCTCTTGATAATCAAGGCTTTGGTCCGCAGAGGTGGATTTTTGGCATGTTGTCAGAGGTAAGTTGCAGTAAAGAAGGGGGTCAGTGAAGGTCTGGGGTGACTGGAGTTCTTTTAGTGAATACACACCCACTAATTAGTCTGATCAATTAGTGAGCACAGGTGAGGGCGGATGAAGAATCCCCCCTGGAACAATAAAAGCTGTAAACTAGCGATTGGGATGATTTATATGATAAGGCAACAAAACTTATGTCTTGACGAAATCTGAGGGGCTTCCTACGTCGAAGTGGGGGGAAGCCCAAATGTTTCTCTAGAGATTTATACTATTGCACGTGCTGCGCGAAGGAAAAACACACACCACACAGTCAAAGGTCTGGCAGCATTTCCTGTCTTTAATTAAGTAACTACGAGTTATATAGGCATCTTTTACATGCCGTGAGTGAAGCATTTCGCAGATATTATGTGGCATACATAGACTATCTCTATCTGTTTCCCTTATCAGCCTTAGTGTCTCCCACGCTTGTAGTTTTATAATGAAATTGGTGTAGTTCCGTGACCCAATGCCATCTTTGTACCAAGCACGTGTATTAACCCTTAACACAAACAGGGTGTGACCTAGACACAGGCGCCATCTTGTGGATGAAATAGACATTTCACCTAACATATTCCACAACAGATGTCCATCTGTGGGGAACTCTTGTTTTAATGGGCGTGAACACCGAGAGAAGAAGGAGGACAATGTAGCGAGAAGAGAATACACCCTTTTTTTAATTTCAAGTCATGGGAGGGGGGTCAGGAGGAGAGTTTTGAAATAGGTTAATAAAAATAAATTTAAAAAACCCCTTAAATCTAATTTTTTTTTTTATTTTTTTTTTTGTTTTTTTTTTTTGTTAGGACTGATAAGGAAAAATGACCTACAAATTAATTTAGATCCCTTCTTCCACCTTGTTATACAGTACACTAATGAAATTGTGAGAAGCATGTATAAGTCTGTAACCAGACCTTACCCTTATGAATACTGTTTCTTGGACAACAAAACACATCTATGAGCAGCAGCACAAGAGAGTCACAGAGATGGTACTGCATAGTGTTAGTACTTTCAGTCTTACCTTGCCACCAGGGCTGTGGAGTCGGTAAGTCAAAGCTCCAACTCCCACTCCTCAATTTCCCTGACTCCGACTCCCGACTCCGACTCCTGACTCCCTCATACATGGCACATATTTAAGTGAAAACTTTACTTAAAATGGTAACATCAGGCTTTTTATCACCTTATGATACAATAATCAAGCTATTTAGGTAGAACATACACTGACAAGCAAAATGGTAACAATGTTTTGAACTTTTGACTTTCAGTTACATATCTCACCATCCACTACAGCTTTGAGCATGAAACTACCATCATTTTACCTATCTTATACATAAATTTGACTTGCTAGTATTTAGCATCTGCTTAGTCCTGCAGATTCTTGTCATGTAAATGCATTGTTACTGTAAATTTTTATTATTTTGTTAGTATTTGGTAACTCCACCTTTGGCTTTCAATACTGCCTGAACCCTTCTGGGCATGCTCTGGATCAGATTCAAGCATGTCGTGACCAAAATCTGATCCCGGGTCTCTTCTACACATTCCCAATGTTGGTGCAGACTGGACTTGGATACAAATACAGCTTTTTCTTCAACTATACCCACAAGTGTTAGATTGAGTTGAGGTCTGGGTACTGTGGAGGACAATACAGCAACTCTACTTCATTATCAGTGAGTCATTCCTTCTCCAACCTTGATTCATGCTTCAGGTTGTTGTCCTGCTGGAACACTATTTCGTCCTTTTCATAACCATAGTACTCGAGTGTATGAAGTAACTCATCTTGGAGGATAATCACATATAGCTCAGCATTGACATCAACATCAATCCTGGTCAAGTATCCAATATCTTTGCCTGTGAAACAACCCCATATTAGGTTTCCTCCTCCGGACCTGACAGTTTCTTCAATTTCTTGTTCCATTAGCCCCCTTTTCCCTTGATTCTTTCAAACCCATTTGCCCCATCAGAGTCTATTGACTTTCATCTCATCGCTCCAAATCACCTGTTTCCAATCTTCCATTTTTCATACTTTTTTGCAAACAGGAGCCGAAGTTTTTTATGATGAGATTGAAGTCGAGGCTTCTTCACCTTTCTCGGGCTATCATTCCATACATGGTGCTTGCATGGATGTCTGTGATCTCACTAATTACGAAACATACGAGCCACCTCCACTGCCGTGTCTGTTGTGTTAGAACTCATAGACCTTGTGTTGAGCCGACTTGTTAACTCTGATATTTTGCCTGGACGTCACCTCTTGGCTTTTAAATGGCTGGATGGATTTAATTTCATATTCTTCCAGCTGTCAGGGCCTCACATGATGCAGTTTAGGAATTTTCTTGGCCAAGAGACCACTATTAATGAGCTGGATGATGCTGTTTTTCTTTTCTTGGGAAATCTTCTTCCTGGCTGTTAGAACCAGGGATTTTTCTTTTGCAAATCAGCCTAATAACACGCTGAGCTGTTAGGGAAAGTGAAAACAGGCTGTAATTTGTAGCATACAAGAAGAAAAAGATTGTACCACCACCAGGAGCAAAACAGTAACAATGCAGTAACATAACAATAATCTGCACGACTAAGCATATGCTATACAGTTACAGGTCAAAGTTATGTATGAGATCACCAAGATGATTGTCTATAAAAAAAAATGGTAGTCTCACGTTAAAGCTGTAGTGGATGGGAGTCTCACCATGGATGGTGAGAGATGGAGCATGAAAGTCAAAAGTTCAAAATATTGTTACCCTTTTGCTTGTCGGTGTAAAATATATTTATTGGATACAACTTTAGAAAAACACAAAAAACTTAAATTTGTAAATATGCAAAACACTGCCGTAAATGGGAAAAAAAACGTTTTCAACAAAAACGTCCTGAATAACAGTTGTGGAGTCTATGAATTTTTTTTGAGAAATAGTATCGCCTCCATCAGTTCCTTCATAGATGACCTGACATCTATTCTCATTACTTCCAGGCTAGAGAACAGCCTCTCTACACTAACTTGGTTGGTGGCAAAGTGGTGACCACTGGGGCAACATCTCTAACAATGTCAGGGTATAAAGGAATTGGCCTCAGGCACAGTCAGTTTTGAGGAATAGTTGAACTCTTCTACTTCTTTGAAAGCAAGTGAAAAATTTTGCTGAAATCTGGTCAATCGGCTAAAAATATGGGAGCAGCAGCACTGGCAAGACCCAATTCCTCTTGCTCTTGACAATGCATTGAACGCCAACTCCACAGCCCTGCCTGCCATCCTCGACTTGCCTAACGATTGCTCTCCTGCTTCTCTCTTCGTACTCTGCTTCTTCAGAGGCTTACAAAGAACGACAGTGCTGCAGTCGAATGGCAACCGTACACACGGCTCACAGATCGCCGCTTTGGTTAACAGTTCTGGCACATACATCACTCCGACAGCAGGGAAGTAGTTTTAAACTGGCGTCAGTCAGATTTATTGAGGCATGGGCTACAGGAAACAAATCTGAGGCCGTCTAGCCATTAAATACACAGTTTTAAACCCTGTCTATCAGTAGTCTGGATCTATCATCCAATCCCAAAAAACACTCTTCCATTTTACCCAGTCTCCTACTGGGTTTCTCTCATCAGTGCCTCTGCTTCTCCAATGCCAGGTAGCAGAACACGCCCCCAGATCACCTGTAGTACCAGGCCTTTTATAGGCCTCCAGGGACCTGCCAAAAACTTGCCCTGGTTCGTAGGAATGGCCTCCCACTCAACACTGTGACTGATCCGGGAAAGGCAACCCATACTTTGCCGCATAGCAGCCATACTAGCTACATGTGACAGCAACTTATGGCTACTGACACAAACTAGTTGCCTATCCCCATCAAGACCAGGTCTTTGGTGGATCGTCACTCCACCTGGTGGCAGAAACCTTTGACTGTCTAAGGTCGCTCTGTCACTATATATAATATATATATATATATATTTTATATATATATTTTATTTTATTATATCCTATAGTAGTATGGGGTCACAGACAATGGGGTTTATACATATAGGCACAGTTTATGGCACAGTGCCATATTTTGAATGATGGCTGATGTTGTATGCTGATAAATAAGAATGTTTAAACCTTTAAGGCACCATGACATTCCTGTATGTCATGGTGCAGTGCCTATTAATGCATCATGATGTCCAGGACCGTCATGCGGGCAGGAGATCTATAGTGATTGACAGCCAGGCTCCTGCACTTTCCATCGGGAGCGGAGTTAACTCTGTTCATGCTGTAATGTATTATACCTGTGGAATACCAGAGATCTAGTGATTGCTGAGTATAGTCTCAGAGTGGTACAAGTGAAAAAAATAAAAAATAGGTACATAAAAAGTAAAAGAAATAAGAATAAAAAAATACAGTAAAACACACACACCGCCCATAACCCATTACATTTATCAATCACCCCAAAAAAGATCCAAAATAAAAAAGTGCACATATTTGGTATTGCCGCATCCATAAAAACCTATGCTATAAAACTGTAATTTTACTTTACCAGTACGGTGAATGAATTAAAAAAAATAATTAAAAAAACAATGGCAGAATTGCAGTTTTTGCTTATCTCGCTGCACATAAAGTGGAATAAAGAGAGATCAAAAAGTTATATGAATGCCAAAGTGGTACCAATGGAAATGTCAGTTTGTCCCGCAAATAATAAGACCTTACACAACTATGTATATGGACAAATAAAGAAGTTATGGCTATCAGAAGAGAATGATACATAAATATTGTTTTACAATAAAAACATGTTTTTTTTTAAATTGCTAAAATATTAAAAAACAAAATAAATTGGGTGTCGCCACAATTGTATCATCCTGAAGAGTAAAGCTAATATGTCATAAGTGCTGTACGGAGAGCGCAGTAAAAAATAAAAATAAAAAACACTCCCAGGATTGCGGTATTTTCTGCATTCTGCCTTCCAAAAATGGATTCAAAGGCAATCAAAAAGTCATGTGTCCTCCAAAAATGATACCAATAAAAAATGTCAGCTCAAACCAGGAAAAACAAGCCCCTACACAGCTCTGTACACAGAAAAATAAAAATGTATGTCTCTCAAACTATGGCAATGCTAAAACATTTTTTCTAGTGTTTTTAGTGTTTTTATCATGTAAAAGCAGTAAAAAAAAATTATACAAATTGGGTATCATTGTAAATGTATCGTCATGCTGAGTAAGTTAAACTACACGGTGACTGCTGTAAACAATAAAAATAAAAACGCTACCAGGTTTGCTGTATGTTGTTCATTCTGCCTCCAAAAAAACAAAAAACCTTGATAAAAAGAGATCAAAGTCTCATATGAACTGCAAATTAGCACCAATAAAAACATCATCTCATCCCACAGAAAAACAAACCCTTATTCAGCTCCATATTCAGAAAAATAAAAAAAGTTATGGCTGTCAGACTATCACAATATAAAAGCACAATTTTTTACAAACCCATTTCTATTGTGTAAAAGTAGCAAAACATAACAAAAATATAAAATTTATGTCATTGCAATAGTTTGGGGGAATCAATACTGAGTTGCATTTGTTATCAACTACCGTGTTCCAGTAAATAATGGATACATTTTGAAAATCTGCAAAAAAATTTGAAATTTTGAAATGTCACATCTTCTTTGCTTTAATTTCTGTGAAACCCTAAAGAGTAAACAAACTTTATAAGTGTTGTTTTGAATACATTGAGGGTTGCATTTTCTTAGATGGAGTCATTTATGGGGGTGTCTAACATAAGGGCCCCTCAAAGACACATCAGAACGGGATTGGTCCTTTAAAAAAAATATCAATTACAAATTTTCTTGAAAATGTTAAAATTAGCTACAAAATTTAAGAGCCCCTTAATGTCTTTAAAATGGTAGATGATCATTATTTACTAATTTGTTGGGTATGACTATCTATCTTACATGCAGACATTTTTGTTAATTTTTTTTATACTTTTCAGAAATAAACTAGGATGGTTTTGGCAAACATTAATTGATAACTTAAAGTACAATGTGTCAAAATAAAACAATCTCAAATTCACATGAATAGGTAAAATATTAAAAAGTTATTCCCTGCTAAAGTGATATCTGTCAGATTTGAAAAAAAGGGCTTGGTCCTTAAGTCCAAAATAGGCTTAGACGTTAAAGGGGTAATAAATAAAAAGACAAACACAACACACCTAATTCCCAAATAAAAATAAAACACATTATTAAATAAAAAAGTATTGATCAATCTAGAAAATTATTGAATTTGTACAGTGGACACTGTAAAAATAAAAAGCGTGCCAGACTTGACCTTTTTTCAGCGAGTCTCCCAAAAAACTGAATGACAAGTGATAAAAAAAAAAAAAAAATCTTATACAGTATTTGATACACTGGCGATGTTGCAAGTTTTCCCACCTACAAAGACGGTTTAGATTTTCCCACCTACAAAGAGGTCTGTAATTTTTATCATAGGTACACTTGAACTGGGAGAGACAGAATCTAAAAATCAAAGAAAATCACATTGTATGATTTTTAAATAATTAATTTTCATTTTATTGCATTAAATAATAAGTATTTGATCACCTACCAGCCAGCAAGAATTCTGGCTCTCACAGACCTTAGTTTTTCTTTAAGAAGCCCTCCTACTCTGCACTCATCATCTGTATTAATTGCACCTGTTTGAACTTGTTTGAACTTGTACATATATAAAAGACACCTGTCAACCAATCACACCCCAACCTCTCCACCATGGCCAAGACCAAAGAGCTGTCTAAGGAGAGCAGAAACAAAATTGTAGACTTGCACAAGGCTAATATGGGATACAGGACAATAGGTGAGAAGGCAACAACTGTTGGCACAATTATTAGAAAGTGGAAGAGATACAAGGTGACTGTCAATCTTCCTTGGTCTGGGGCTCCATGTAAGATCTCACCTCATGGGATAAGTATGATTCAGAGAAAGGTCAGGAATCAGCCCAGAACTACATGGGAGGACCTGGTCAATGATCAGAATAGAGCTGGGACCACAGTTTCAAAGATTACCAATGGTAACAGATTACACCGTTATGGATTTAAATCCTGAAGGGCACACAAGGTCCCCCTGTGCACGCCAGCACATGTCCAAGCCATTTGAAGTTCACCAATGACCATCTGGATGATGCAGAGGAGGCATGGGAGAAGCTCATGTGGTCAGATCTAGATATTTAATTTAGATTCTGTTTCTCACAGTTGAAGTGTACAGATCTCTCCATTCTTTGCAGGTGGGAAAGCTTTCAAAATCGCCTTGCACAGCTTCATCAACAGGAAGATAAAAAAGTTTACATTTTTTTACAATAATATCATAACATGATTTTTTTTGAAGTGGCAATTATGATTCATGGTGCGAGAGGGGGGGGATCCATAAAAAAAGAGGTGTGGCCTTAAAAGTGGGAGTGGCAAATTTAGTGACAGCTTCGGCTGGCAGAAGTCCAATCCTAAACCTGCTTGCACATTACTACTTGTTCTGGGCTGCTTTTATGAGCCTTCTCCTCACCAGTTGAGAGGCTCAGTTTTTCCGTTGTCCTATCCTCAACATAAAAAAAATCATTTACTGCTTCCAGTTACTATTTCTGACTTTTATATGTTCAAATGTAATTCTTATAAGTTTTTCTAGGATGAACAGATATTGCAATTCAAGATATCTATAGTGATATAGATATATCACTATAGGAACTTTTTATATGTTCATACTTAATTGGTATAAGTCTTTCTGGAGTGAATAGATATTTCGATATATGTGTGTAGGAAAGTCAACACTGCCCATCATCCTGAACAAACCATCCCCACCGTGAAGCATGGTGGTGACAGAATTATGCTGAGGGGAGGCTTTGCTTTAGCAGGACCTGGAAAGCTGCTCAGAGTTGATGGGAAGAGCTAAATACAGGACAATCCTGAAGGAAAACCTATTAGAGGCTACAGATGACTTGAGTCTGGGGTATAGGTTCATCAAATAATTCCATAGTTTTGGTACCAAGACTATGACTGCGCTCTCTATTTATAGATATCCATGGTCATGGTACAGCACTTCAATGTGGTTCTGAATGCAGCAGGAACCACTGTACACAGAAGCAGGTAAGTAGCTTGGTACCGCTCATGTTGCGCATGCACATCCTAGTACAGAGCTATAATGTGGGCAATGAATGCAGCAGGAGCAGCTTAGCCAACACCCAACTTAGCATGCCATAGGCTTGCACAAGATACAGCCCATGAACTGGACCACAAAGGGGCAGGACTTGTGCAAACCCTGCCCCCAAATTGCTATTCCAGGGTGTTCTCAGGCATTTCGTGGGTGTTCTCAGGCAGTCCACAGATCATTCCATGGCGATCTGGGAGAGTTCTCAGGTGATTCTGACCTCTATTTTCTGTTATGTTGTGTAGGTGTCATGGGGGCAGCTTTCTGCTTCACTGTTGAGTACAGGACTCACTGGTGGGTGAGTGGAGCAAGACAACTTCCATCTCGCACTCCAACTCAGTCCCACTCACATCACCCTGCACATTCATGTGCGTAGCACTTCAATGTGGACGCTGACTGTGAGTGTAGTATGAGCTGCTCCCCATTACATGGGTGAGTGGTGGCGCGGCATTGTTCTTCCCTAACCTCCACCACCCGGCTGCAGGGGTAAACGCAGGATTTTCAAACAGGAGTTTTCAACTAAGGTCTCATTTACATAATGTTTCCTGGCTCCATGACAGGTATCAGTATATCTACAGTATATCTACAGAACCACAGTAATCTCAGGTCAGGAAAAAACCTTGCTGTGCATTTCCCCTGTAGCTAATATATGAGCCCAGTTACAGGGGGAATACAGCCTTCAGCACTGACTTCGGGGCTGATCTGGGTCTGATAGCTGTCTCTCCACTCACAATTTATGTGTCTCACATACCCCACCCCCCTGTCACATATTGACTGCCACTCATGCCCCCTCTTTTGTCACATGCGGACCGCTGGTCCAGTATCCTCCTCTTTCACGTATAAATCGCTGCTTCAGCCCTCTTCTCTGTTACATGTAGACTGCTGTTCATAGCCCCTTCCTCTCTCATATATTAATCACCACTAATGTCCCCTTCTTTGTCAAATATAGGCCAAATCTCCAGAGCTTACTCTATCACACATAGACTGCTGCTCATGGCCTCCTCCTTTGTCATATATAGATCGCTGCTCCAACCCCCTTCTGACATATATAGACCACTGCTCCAGTCCCCTTCCATTACATATAGACTGCTGCTCATGCCCCTTCTCTGTCACATATAGACTGCTGCTCAATCTCACTCCTCTGTCACATATAGACTGCTGCTCTTGCCACCTCCTCCATCACGTATAGACTGCTGCTCCATCCCACTCCTGTGTCACATATAGACTGCTGCTGATGGTTTCCTCACATTTAATCTGTTTACAGGCCACTCACTTTCACCTAAAGACTACTGCTCATATTTCACATAAACACTGCTGCTTTAGGCTCCCTCATACACCCACTAATCTTCATGTTCTTTTCCTCAAGGACTTCCCTATCCTCCCCCTGTTGCTTTATACAGGTTTCCTCCTCCTCCCTGGTGTTATGCAGTGTAGTGTAACTAGACCTACAGGACCATCTTTAATGTCTGCAGCCTCTCTAATCTCCCGTCCTCTCTCTACTTCTCAAGTGTGTCTGCATCAAGAAGATGCAAACACAGTTGAAAATCACATCCATGACAGCCTCTGCATGACAGGCAGAGATTTTCAAAGAGGGGTTTACAACAATGGCCTTATGTACAAAGTGTTTTCTGGCTCCGTCGAGATCCATTGAGATACTTTTTCACAGCATTCCTTGTAATGATGTGATAGAACCACAGGAAACTAAAGACAGCAAAAAACTTTTCATGCATTTTCCAACATATTTTTTTCCTATTGCTGATTTCTCCTATAACTAATTTTATGAGCCCCAGTTACAAATTAAATACAGCCCTCATCACTGACTGCAGAGCTGATCAGGGTTGGACAGCTGGCTCTTCACTCCTGCAGTTTCACAATTTATATGCCTGACATGCCCCCTCCTCTCACACTGCACTCCGTGGACCTTGTTTCGGTCTGCAGACTCACCTGTGACTCAGGGCACCACCAGAGATGGGACCCACACCTACCTCGAGAACAGCCTCCCGAAAGTTACAGAACAGTCTGGAAAGCCTGCCGCGCTTGCGCAGTTACTCTCCATTCTGTTCCATTGGAGTTCCAAGTACAGCCGAGTGGTGTGTTCGGCTCTGCTTGAAACTGACTTCTAGAACAGAATGGAGAGCGGTGCACAAGCACGGCCGGATCTCCAGTCTGCTCTGTAATTTTCGGGGGTCTGTTCCCAGAGGTGAGACCCACACCTATCAGACAATGATTGCATATCCATTTAAGGCTATGTCTACACTGCACATAAAAACTTAAATTTTTTCAGCGTTTTTCGTTTTTCGTTTTCTAAAAACGCTGGAAAAACGACTGTAAAGAGCTCTCATAGACTTCTATTGTAAAACCCTCCTGCTGTCTACACTGAGCTTTTTGCTGCTCGTTTTTTTTTTACTGGTCGTATTTTGCAACATGCTCTAAAAAACGCCAGAGCACGGCAGAAATTTTACTACAAGAGTCTATGGAAAGCGCCGGACGTCTGTTGGCGCGTTTTTGTGGCGTTTTTTGCCGCGATTTTTCAATGAAAACCCTCCCAGGAGACCCAAGTCCCACTTATAGTGGGTGTTAATAAAGGTTATACCTGATCAAATTTGCATACAAGTGTCTGATGAGTCCTTTTTTGTACCTTTTGTAATAAAATGATCATGCTTTGGCCGCTAACGATTTCTGCGCAATTCGTAAAATGCAGATCTTAGCGCCAAAATCCATAAAAAACATTTTTGGCGACAAACCTGAGATAACTTTATTAGCGCCAAAATCCATAAAAATGCAGATCTTAGCACAAAAATCCGTTAAAAAAAATGGACTTTAGGGCCAAAATCTGTTAAGAAAAACATATTTCTTGCGACAAACGCAAGATAATTTTATTAGTGCTAAAATCCGTAAAACGACTACAAGATCACATATAAATGCAAAGAGGTGCTTTATTTACCCTTTTGTAAAAGAGCAGAGTTACATCCAGTGGATTAATTTATGAATACATTAAAAAACAGGCTTAAAGACAAGCAAAACACTCTTGTAAAAAAACGCGCCAAAAAACGGCCGTTTTTTCAGCTGCTTTTGACAGGCAGTGGACAGAAAACTCAATTTCATGAACGTTTTTAGTAATTCGTTTTCAGGTAATTTTTTGTCCACTGCAGTGTAGACATAGCCTAAGGGGGAAAGCCAGAGGGCTCTTTAGACTCCGCTCTCTGGAGAGGTTACTGTCAACTCTCACGGTGAACCCTTTGACTCCACCATCTGATTCATGCCTAACACCAGCTCTGTCACATATAGACTGCTGCACATATTTCACATAAACAATGCTGCTGTCCTCCCCACACTGACCTCCATGCTCCTGTCCTCACGGACCCCAATCCTTCCCCATTACTGCATACACAGCTCCTCCTTCTCCTCCTCTGTGGAGTTGTGCAGTGTAGTGTAATTATAACCCTAGTGACATCACAAAGTTTCTATCGGGAGCAATTTTAGCTACAATGCAGGCAGAGACGATAGGCTATCTGTAGCCTTACTGCGATGTGCACTAAATTTCTGCAAAATGTTCAGCCCCCCTGCTCTCCCCTCCTCTACTACTGCCCTTCACACTTCTCAGCTGAGTCTGCATCCAGTGTCATGTCTGTCATTCAGACTGTTCACTTGTCATGTGGTGATCCAAACAAATGGTGGCAGTATTTGTTACAAACTGACCCAGGACACATACAGGCAAATAGATGTTGGACTGTACTACTTTTTCGCCAGCACTAATAAGACAGTAGATACTGAGTCTCCAGTAAGTAACATGACCTCATATTGTTATGTTCTCATCATTTCATATGAAAAGCAGAAGCAATGTAAGAAGCTGTTGCTGCACTTCCTCTGAGCAGACAGGATGCTAATGCACAGTCACTGCTCTACTCAGCCATTTAAATAAGCAGTATCAGGCAACGTGTAGAAAGAATGATAAGACAACTAATGTGCTTTTAGTATTATTGGGACTGCACCTTTTAGGGTTTTCTAGGGCCACATAATAGGGTTAGGTTCCTGACAGGGATGCTGTTTTCAGGCCAACTACCCTGTGTATATAGGCTAGGAGTAATGTAGATCTGTAGGGATTACTGCTAGGGTTAGCCTACTCTGTGTACACTTTTCATTGGATTGTATTAAGTTTTAATTGGTATTATTACTTACTATTATTTAATCAAGGACGGTCCTTAATTCTTTACTACCAGTGACTTTGATATAAGTAAGTATTTAAAATAATTCTCTACTTACTATGCAGCTACTAGCCTGAGTTTCTGCACCTTACACTAAAGTACAGCGTTCTTATGTAGTGAATGCAAAAGCTTTGGCATCTGGTTTACTTCACAAATGCACCTGGTACACATTATTGCCACCACTGTCTTTCCAATCGCTTGTCAATACCTAGCAATAATTTGGAATTTATGTAACATACAGTGTCTCAAAAAAGTCATTACACCCCTCACATTTTTGTAAATATTGCTTATATCTTTTCATAGGACAACATTGAAGATAAGACACTTTGATACAATGTAAAGTAGTCAGTGTACAACTTGTATAACAGTTGCTGAGACCCTGAAACTGAGCTGCAGCATGGTGTCCAAGACCATAAAGCGGTTTAACAAGACAGGTTCCACGCAGAACAGGCCTCACCACGGTCGACCAAAGAAGATGAGCGCACATGCTCAGCGTCATACCCAGAGGTGGTCTTTTCATAATAGACGTATGAGTGCTGCCAGCATTGCTGCAGAAGTTAAATGGGTGGGGGGGTCAGTCTGTCAGTGCTCAGTCCATACAACGCATACTACATCAAATTGGTCTGCATGGCTGTCGTACCATCAGGAAGCCGCTTCTGAAGCTGATGCACAAGAAAGCCCGCAATCAGTTTGCTGAAAACAAGCAGACTAAGGACATGGATTACTGGAACCATGTCCTGTGATCTGATGAGACCAAGATAAACATATATAGTTCAGATGGTGTCAAGCGTGGGAGGAGCACAAAGACAAGTGTTTCTTGCCTTCAAGCCTGGTGGTGGGAATGTCGTGGTTTGGGGCTGCATGAGTGCTGCTGCATGTGGGAGCTACAGTTCATTGAGGGAACCATGAATGTTAACATGTACTGTGACATACTGAAGCAGAGTATGGCTGCAAGGGAGTATTCCAAAGTGATAACAACCCCAAACACCTCTTTAAGACGACCAATGCCTTGCTAAAAAAAATGAGGGTGAAGGTGCTGAACTGGCCAGACCTAAACCCTATTGCACATCTGTGGGGCATCCTCAAACGGAAGGTGGAGGAGCGCAAGGTCTCTAACATCCACCAGCTCTGTGAGGTCATCATAGAGGAGTGGAAGAGGATTCCAGTGGCTGCAACCTGTGAAGCTCTAATGAACTCCATGCCCCAGAGAGCTAAGGCAGCGCTGGAAAATAATGGTGGCCACACAAAATATTTCACTTTGGGCACAATTTGTCCATTTTCAATGTTGTTACTTTTGTTGCCAGCAGTTTAGACATTGATGACTGTGTGTTGAGTTATTTTGAGGGCACACCAAATTTACACTGCTATACAAGCTGTACACTGACTACTTCACATTGTATTAAAATGTCACATCTTCAGTGTTGTCCCATGAAAAGATATCATACGATAATTACAAAAATTTGAGGGGTGTACTCACTTTTGTGAGATACTGTATAACAGTAGATGTATGTGAGGCCCTTGTGATGGCTCTACACATTGGGTCGCTGTCTATGAGTATATACTGAAATGGTGGAAAATTTCAGCTGTTAGTATTGCTAGAAATGGAATGGAATATAATCAGTCACAGCAT
The DNA here is from genome assembly GCA_025379985.1 of Phyllomedusa bahiana. Classification (NCBI taxonomy): domain Eukaryota; kingdom Metazoa; phylum Chordata; class Amphibia; order Anura; family Hylidae; genus Phyllomedusa; species Phyllomedusa bahiana. Next base: position 47,299 of record JAODAL010014230.1, read on the forward strand.
TTCTGAAGCAGGGTAATTGATCCAATGATTTATTCTGTTACAAGACTAGGGGTATGTTCACACAATTAAATAGCGTGCACATAACAGAGCATACTGTGCGCGTTACTATATGCTTGCAGTTTCAGAAGCACATGCTGGCCAGTGTGTCTCTCTGAAGCTCTTACTGACATCTATTCTCCCCAGTGCGTATTCGCCGGGGAGAATTTACATGTCAGTTCTTTCCCCAGGTATGTATTGTGTGCTGGGGGCAAGAACAGGTAATCATGGCTCTCATTGGGAGCTAGCAATCACTGTAATGCTGGCCCGTACTTCGGGTGCATTGAAGCATAATTACGCACAAAAATACGGATCGATATTACATCGTGTGAACATACCCTAGAAGCTAGGAATCAAGACAATTGGCTTCAAACCTCCAGTTTTTTTTTGCCTTCCTCTGGATCAACACTGTAGGAAAATAGGCTAAACTGAATTGATGTATGTTGTTTTCTACCTTACAAACCATGTAACTATGTAAAAAGTATGTGGCTCCCTCCAAATAATTGGATTCAGGGTTTTAAACATACCTATTGCAAATAGGTATATAAAATAAACCATATAGCCATGCAAAAAAACAAACACTGATAGTAGTACGGGTAGTATTATGGCGTCAGAATCTGTCTGTGGCACATAGCCATAGGATGCCACCTTTGCCACAAGTTAGTTAATTAATTTTTTGATCTGCTAGATCATTTCCAGCAATGTTGGACTGGTCCACCGGAGTATTGGAGGTCTCACACAGCAGAGTCCACTTCGGCCCCGTAGTACTGAACTGGGCAGCGGCATGATGAAGTGACCTCATCGTGCCACTGCCTCTCCTCGGTTGCACAGCCGTCACTCTGCATAGGCTGTGCAGCTGAGAAGCTGCCAGAGGAAAGTCCCGGAGTTGGGCAGAAGAGGAAGGCGCTCAGCCGGGGAAGGAGGTAAGGCGAGTTTTATTGTTATTATTTTTAATAGCGGTTACCTAAATAACTAAATACTGGACAGGAAAAATAACAATAAAATATAACTTTTATTGAAAACAATTAAAAATTAAAAACCATATCCCAAACGCACACCATAGCTATAATGTTCAAACTATGTACGTATTAATGTACAAAAGATGTAAAAGGGACTGGTAAGGAATAGTTCTATCCAGAAACTGCTATCCCTACATCAACCCTATGGGCTACTAAGCCCTACCTATCAAAACGGCCCTTTTCCGTCCCCGAAAAGGACTTTCCTATTTAAACCGTCCCTATCACAAAAAATCACCCTATAAAAGCCCTACCCTGTCCCGGTAAATCCCAAAACCCAAAAAGTAAACCTCTATAAATACAGAGAGGGCTAACTAATCAAAAGGGGGAAAAAAAAAAATTTTAACTTTCCCCTCCCTTTAAAAATAAATAAAAAACCCAAAATAGAGAAAGGGAACAAAAGCCATTTGTTTTGTTTTTCCCCGCCACAGTTAGGGGTTTGACACTGTTTACCATATAGGGTTTGCTTCACCAAAAACCCGGGGACGGTTTTTTACCCGGGAATAACAAAGTGTTGGGGGGGTTTCGTTCCCCAGTTCCGGGCCGGGTTTTGGGGCGGGCCTTTAAAAGTCAGCTAGTCACTGACAAGGGGACTACATACAGGTCAAGGAGTTTGGCCTGGGGAGCATCTCACTGCAGATAAACAATCCCCGCTAAAAAACTCCCTTTTTTGTTTACCTTTCTTTTTGGGAAGGGTTTGGCAAAACCGTTAATGCTGTATCCCTTTTTTGAAACCAAATTTTAAGGGCATGGGGGGAAAACCATGTTGGAGTAAAACAACCTGCCCGCATCTCTATCTGAATTAAACGGCGATCCGGGAAGGGGCGCCCCCCTTTCCCAAAAATAAATTATACCTCCCCAAACTGGGGGGGACCTATATACTGCCTGCCGGGGGGAACCTAAATCCTCCTAACTGGGGGCCTAAAATTTACCTCCCTTTACGGCCCTAAAAAGACTGCCAAAACTGAGGTGGCCTATATAAAACCCTCCCTGGGGAGCCTATATATACCTCCCTTACGGACCTATAAAGCCCCTCCCTAATTTGAGGTGGCCTATATATCCCGCCTAGGAACCCCTAAAAAAACCCTGCCTGAGAGGCCCTTTTAAATATACTTGCCCCTAACTGAGGGGGCCTTTATATAACCCCTTATAAAGGGGACCTTGTATAACTCCCCTAAGGACCTATGTCCCAAATTTAAACTGGGGGGACCAAATATATACCTGTTTTAACTGGGGAACCCTACAGTTTTTAAAACCCCTTCTGAGGGGACCTATAAAACCTGCCAAAATGAGGGCCCCTTTAAATACCTCTTTCTGGGGGAACTAATAATCTCCCTTTCGGGGGGACCAATAAAACCCTTTCCTAACTGGGGGGAAACCTTTATATACCTGTTTTAAACGGGAGGGGACCATAAAATCCCTTTCTTAACTGGGGGGAAACCTTTTAAATACCTGCTTTATTTTGGGGGAAACCTATATAATCTGCCTTACTGACACCTATATAACCTTTCCAATAGGGACCATATATGCCTCCTCAAAAAGGGGGGCTAAAAAAACCTGCCGAGTGGCCCAAAATAAAACCTGTCTGACTAACTGGGGAGGCCTATAAAAAACCTGCCTTATGGAATTGACCTATATAAAAACCTGCCTAACTGAGGGACCTAGGTAAAACTCCCCTAATTTAGGGGACCTATAACATACCTCCTTTAAATTTAAAGGGGACCTATAAAAAAAACTGCCTTACGGGGGGCCCCTATATATGCATCCTTACTGGGGGGACCTATAAAAACCCTTCCTAAAAAGGGGGGACCTATAAAACCCTGCCTAACTGAGGGGACCTGTAAAACCACCTTACAAAGGACCTAAAACCTCCTCCTAACTGGGGGGCCCCCTAAAATAGTTTCCTATCTAAAGGGGACCTATACACCTACCAACTAAAAGGGACATAGAGTTTTCCTATTTGGGGGGAGCTAAAGCTATTTAAAACTGTTTTGCCACATCCCTCCCAACCAAATCTTCACCTGGGGGTGCTCCTCAAAGAGGGCGTGTGTTTTGTTTTTTTTCCCATATCTTGTGCCCCAGCAGTTTACATCACCGGGCCTTTCCCCTCTAGTAAAAAGAAAGGTCGGTTTATTATAAACTGGGGAAAAGCTCAGAGGTAAAGTTTTTTTCCTTACAGCAAAAGGGTTTCCCTAATTCAAACCCCAAAAGGGAAACCCAAAATCTGTGGATTTTTTTTTCTTTTTTTATAAAATCCACATACTTGATTAATTTCTTTTTTTTTTATTTGCACTTTTTGGCAATTACTAAGGAATACAGGGGACGGGAAGAAGTGACAGCAACTGGGGGGGAAACCTCAGTAGCTGCCGAGAGGAGAAGTATGTCTAACCCATGTCGACCAGATAGGACCCTCTCCCCCCGGGTTTGTATCCCCTGGAGACAGCTGTAAAAAATGGATCACAAAGGACACAAAACAAAAACGTAATAGCATTTTTAATAATGATAATGGTAAAAAATGTTTATTTTTTAGTTTGCAATTTTCCCCAACTAAAGGCAAAACCCCTTTAACTGGGGGACTTTTTTAAAACTAAAGTAAGATTTTGCGGGAAAAGTGGGGAAACAAAGATTTTGTGTCCAAACTGCGGGGAGGGAGTTTTTGGCTGGGAGAATCACCATGGGGGTGTGGACCAATGGAGAAAAAAAGGGGAAAGGGAAAACACTCATCTTGAAACGTTACCTGTGAGTCACTAAATGTACCTAAACTGAAAATCACTTTTATTTGTGCAAAGTGCAATGGTTTTTTTTCAGAAAAGGTTTTTGGGGGTATTATTCACTCTATATAGTTCTGATATTGGTCAAAGGGGTTTTTAGGGAGTTCTTTTTTAATGTGGGAAAATGATAAATTTTTGGGTATGGCGGAAATTTTTCATTTATTAGTGGTATGATATGGGGGCATTTGGGGGGGTTTAAATTCCCGTCCCCTATGTGGGGGTTTATAGTGGGGCATGGTGTTTTTGGGATTTTTCAGTCATTATGTGGCTGATATTTTTTCATAGTGTCCCCGGGGAACAAAAAACTGTGGGGGTGATAGAGGTCACAGGTGGCGGGATTATTTTTGTCCCCTATGAAGGGGGGATATAGGGTTTTGGTGTGGCGAATTTTTCATTACCATGTGGTGGGAATTTTTTTATCGTGTGGTTGGGGGAATTTTTTTTAGGGCACAAAACGTGGGGGTGAAAGGGGGGTCCCTGATGTGTCCCGTATTTGGGCTTAATTATTAGTAAAATTTTAGCCTTAGGATTCTGGTTTTATGCAGCTGTGTTATTTGGTAACTGTACGATCATTATTTAGTGGTTTAATACTCAGTACTTTGTGTTATATCTTTTGATATATTTTTATTTCTATAACATGTATCACTCAGGGAGGGGGACATATATCTTTAGACCTTTTATGTTCACCACCGGTGTCCTGCTGCAATTAGGTGAGGGAGACTAAGAAGCCCCAACGCTCCATTTTGATTACGGATTAGTGTGATGATGTCATCACATTGGTCTGTATACTTTGTAGCGAGACCAGGCGAGACATCATACAGGTGGCGACGACAACGAGGCAAAGTGGGCCCATAAAATAAACTCCTCTGGTGGGCTCTTGGCACTCCAGTCTGACACTGATTTCCAGTCAACTAGAAGTGGTATTGTTATGAGGGGAAAGCAAATCAGCAACCAAGCATTAGACCACACAAGAGAAAGCCCCACTGAATGCTAAAGATCATGCTTCTATGCAAGTCTTTACACAGGGACAAGAACATTGTGCCCAGCCTATAGCTGACCCTTTTCAATGCCTGGAGAAGGGTGTCAGAAGGAATCAAAACATCCCTAAGTCGGACAATATGGGTGACATGCATGAACGGGGCTGCGCCAGTAGCCCTGTTCTATAAATGTATGAACAGTCGCATTCCAAACTTCGGTGCGATAAGCACCGGCGCAAAACTTTTTGTTGCGCCAAATATTTGGGTAGTTCTGGAGATGTGTTAAATTACATTCATAGAAGTAGACACATTTGTGATTCTTTGAGGACAAACCTAGGCGCATAATAATTAGAACAGCCAGACCAGGTTAAAGGTGGTCTGCCTCTGAGCCAGATTTGTCGTAGTGGTACTACAATGCACCTGTATGTATGACCTGCAGAAGAAAAGGTTCATACATTCTGGCGCATTCTATACTACATTAAAGCTATTTAGAACTGGCCTGTCAGCGCCAACGTTCATACATGTCACCTTATGTGTCTGTCCAGTGTCGGACTGGGGGGTCTGGGGCCCACAGGGGAGTTGATCTGGGGGGGGCCCACCCTTGATCTTGGGGGGCCCACCCTACTGTACGTAAAAATATTACCGGCCTCTCGGACATAAATGCGCCCATTTTACCACATAATACAGTGTGAAAAACAGAATTGTATGTAGTATGTAGTACAATAGCAAGTGAGTCGCATATCTGTCTGTCGCACATATCTGTCTGTCTAGCATATCATAGACACAGGGCTAAGTAGCTCCATCCATATCCCCCTCCACCCACATACAATATCTCCCTCCACCCACATACAATATCCCCTCCACCCACATACAAATATCCCCCCCCAAAATACCCACATACAATATCCCCCTCCACCCACATACAATATCCACCTCCACCCACATACAATATCCCCTCCCCCCAAATACAATATCCCTCTCCCCCACATACAATATCCCCCTCCACCCACATAAAAATTATCCCCTCCACCCCCATACAATATCCCCCCCCAACCCACATACAATACCCCCCTCCCCCACATACAATATCCCCTCCACCCACATACAATATCCCTCTCCACCCACATAACAATATTCCCCCTCCCCCACATACAATATCCCCCTCCACCCACATACAATATCCCCCTCCACCCACATACAATCCCCCCTCCACCCACATACAATATCCCCTCCACCCACATACAATATCCCCCTCCACCCACATAAAATATCCCCTCCACCCACATACACTATCCCCCCCCACCCACATAAAAAAACCCCCCTCCACCAACATACACTATCCCCCTCCACCCACATACACTATCCCCCTCCACCCACATACAATATCCCCCTCCACCCACCTACACTATCCCCTCCACCCACATACAATATCCCCCTCCACCCACATACAATATCCCCCTCCACCCACTTCAATTACCCCCCTCCACCCACATACAATATCCCCTCCACCCACATACAATATCCCCCTCCACACATAAATATCCCCTCCACCACATACAATATCCCCTCCACCCACATACAATATCCCCCTCCACCCACATACAATATCCCCTCCACCCACATACACTACCCCCCTCCACCCACATACAATATCCCCCTCCACCCACATACAATATCCCCCCAACAATATCCCCTCCACCCACATACACTATCCCCCTCCACCCACATACACTATCCCCTCCACCCACATACAATATCCCCCTCCACCCACATACAATATCCCCCTCCACCCACATACAATATCCCCCTCCACCCACATACAATATCCCCTCCACCCACATACAATATCCCCCCCCACCCACATACAATATCCCCCTCCACCCACATACAATATCCCCCTCCACCCACATAAAATATCCCCCTCCACCCACATACAATATCCCCTCCACCCACATACAATATCCCCTCCACCCACATACAATATCCCCTCCACCCACATACAATATCCCCCTCCACCCACATACAAAATCCCCCTCCACCCACATACAATATCCCCCCCACCCACATACAATATCCCCCTCCACCCACATACAATATCCCCCTCCACCCACATACAATATCCCCCCCCAAAACACATACAATATCCCCACCACCCACATACAATACCCCCGCCCACCCACATACAATATCCCCCTCCACCCACATACAATATCCCCTCCACCCACATAAAATATCCCCCTCCATCCACATACAATATCTCCCTCCACGTTTCCATTGGTCACGCACCTCACCACCTTCTAAAATACACACCAGCAAGAAAGTAGAAGTGTATCCTCCTATCACAGGGTCAATCAGGGACACATGTACACTGCCACTAAACTAATGCCAATATAACCTACAACACCGCCATATAGAGACCGCATAGATGTCAGACACCAGCTCAGGTCACATAAACATTACAGGAATACAGCACGATCCAATATAGAAGTAACATAACCTTACATTCCAGGACTCCCCGGGAGATGTCCTATCGAGGAGTCGTTCTCTTCTCTCATGAGTCTTTTCTTATTCCCTTTTCTTCTGCATCTGTTCCACACCGCCATGAGACTTGTCCCGGACACAACTCATCCCTGCAGAAAATTACACACAAATATCTTAGAATCCTCAATTTTCCAGCATCTTTTTAACCATTCCCACCTCTCTACAAAAATTCCCAGGGTGGGAGAGCGGGGACAAGCCATAACTTAGAGGTCTAGTATCCAGGGGTTGGAGGGTGGGGAAAGGACTAACCCCCCTGAGATAATGCAGGAGTATACAGGCAGTTAGGGGTTCTTTTAGGGAGTATACAGGCAGTTAAGGGTCTCTTTTAGATAGTATACAGGCAGTTAAGGCCTCCTTTAGGGAGTATACAGGCAGTTAAGGGTCTCTTTTAGATAGTATACAGGCAGTTAAGGCCTCCTTTAGGGAGTATACAGGTAGTTAGGGGCCTCCTTTAGCTAGTGTGCAGGAAGTCAGCCCCCCCTTTAGCTAGTATGTAGGAAGTCAGGGCCCCCCTTTAGCTAGTGTGTAGGTAGTCAGGGCCCCCTTTAGCTAGTGTGTAGGTAGTCAGGGCCCCCTTTAGGTAGTGTGTAGGTAGTCAGGGCCCCCTTTAGGTAGTGTGTAGGTAGTCAGGGCCCCCTTTATATAGCCAGGGGCCCCCTTTATGTAGTCAGGGCCCCCCTTTAGTAGTCAGGGCCCCCTTTATGTAGCCAGGGGCCCCTTTATTTAGTCAGGGCCCCCTTTATGTAGTCAGGGGGCCCCTTTATGTAGTCAGGGCCCCCCATAGTAGCCAGGGCCCCCCATAGTAGTCAGGGGCCCACCATAGTAGCCAGGGGCCCCCCATAGTAGCCAGGGCCCCCCATAGTAGCCAGGGCCCCCTTAGTAGTCAGGGCCTCCCTTAGTAGTCAGGGCCCCCCATAGTAGCCAGGCCTCCCCATAGTAGTCAGGGGCCCCCCATAGTAGCCAGGGCCCCCCATAGTAGCCAGGCCTCCCCATAGTAGTCAGGGGCCCCCCATAGTAGCCAGGGCCCCCCATAGTAATCAGGGGCCCCCCATAGTAGCCAGGGCCCCCCTTAGTAGCCAGGGCCCCCCATAGTAGTCAGGGGCCCCCTTAGTAGTCAGGGCCCCCCTTAGTAGTCAGGGCCCCCCTTAGTAGCCAGGGCCCCCCTTAGTAGTCAGGGCCTCCCATAGTAGTCAGGGGCCCCCTTAGTAGTCAGGGACCCCCTTAGTAGTCAGGGCCCCCATTCGTAGTCAGGGCCCCCCTTAGTAGCCAGGGCCCCCCATAGTAGCCAGGGCCCCCTTAGTAGCCAGGGCCCCCATAGTAGTCAGGGGCCCCCATAGTAGCCAAGGCCCCCTTAGTAGTCAGGGCCCCCCTTAGTAGTCAGGGCCCCCCTTAGTAGTCAGGGCCCCCCATAGTAGCCAGGCCCCCATTTTAGCCAGGGCCCCCTTAGTAGTCAGGGGCCCCCATTAGTAGTCAGGGCCCCCAGTAGTAGTCAGGGGCCCCCTTAGTAGTCAGGGCCTCCATTAGTAGCCAGGGCCCCCTTAGTAGCCAGAGGCCCCCTTAGTAGTCAGGGGCCCCCTTAGTAGTCAGGGGCCCCCTTAGTAGCCAGGGCCCCCCATAGTAGCCAGGGCCCCCCATAGTAGCCAGGCCCCCCCCCTTAGTAATCAGGGGCCCCTCTTAGTAGTCAGGGGCCCCCAAAGTAGCCAGGGGCCCCCATTAGTAGCCAAGGCCCCCCATCGTAGCCAGGGCCCCCCATAGTAGCCAGGGCCACCCATAGTAGCCAGGGCCCCCCCCTCTTAGTAGTCAGGGCCCCCCCTTAGTAGTCAGGGGCCCCCCTTAGTAGTCAGGGCCCCCCCCTTAGTAGTCAGGGCCCCCCCCCTTAATAGTCAGGGCCCCCCCCTTAGTAGTCAGGGGACCCCCCCCCCCTTAGTAGCCAGGGGCCCCCCCCTTAGTAGCCAGGGCCCCCCCCCCTTAGTAGCCTGGGCACCCCCCTTAGTAGTCAGGGCCCCTCTAGTAGTCAGGGCCCCCCCTTAGTAGCCAGGGGCCCCCCTTAGTAGTTAGGGGCCCCTCTGAGTAGTCAGGGGCCCCCCATAGTAGCCAGGGGCCCCCCCTAAGTAGACAGGGGCCCCTCTGAGTAGTCAGGGCCCCCCGCCGTAGTAGCCAGGGCCCCCCCCTTAGTAGTCAGGGGCCCCTCTTAGTAGTCAGGGGCCCCCCATAGTAGCCAGGGGCCCCCCATAGTAGCCAGGGGCCCCCCATAGTAGTCAGGGCCCCCCCTTAGTAGCCAGGGGCCCCCCTTAGTAGTCAGGGGCCCCTCTTAGTAGTCAGGGCCTCCCATAGTAGTCAGGGACCCCCTTAGTAGTCAGGGGCCCCCCTTCGTTGTCAGGGCCCCCCCCTTAGTAGCCAGGGCCCCCCCCCCCTTAGTAGTCGGGCCCTCTGAGGGAGTCATGGCCCCCATAGTAGCCCGGGGCCCCCTTAGATAGTTGAAAAAAAAAAAAAAAACAACCACCACTTACCTGGCTCCGGCTCCCGCTCCCGCAGGGCCCGGCCGCTCGAGCTCCCCGGCTCCGTACTGCCGCCCTGCATAGGCGGCGCGGTGAAGTGACGTCACCGCGCCGCCTATGTCAAACCAGTAGGGGGCCGGCGCCCGCAGGCTGAAGGCCTAATGCGTTCAGCTGCCGGGGATCAGCGGAGCGCAGCGCTGTGGCGCTGCGCTCCCCCTGACACCCGCGCAGCCCGGGGGTCGGGGACATTAGTCCCCAACTCCCGGGCTGGTCTCTGGGCGCTTGGGACGCGGGTCCCGGGGTCCCGTGACCGGAAAGGCGCGCCCGGGCCCCGGGGAGCGACGGCACAGCCACCGGGGCCCACCGCAGCTCGGGGGGGCCCATCGGGGGATTCCCCGGTCCCCCGGCGGCCCAGTCCGAGCCTGTGTCTGTCTCTAGTAGAAAGACCTGCACAGAAGATCTACAATAAATGGTTGTTGTGCATAGTTAGAATTGGGTGCATTGGACATTCACTTTCCTAATATATTTACAAATTACATCAAATACAATTTTGTACCTACTATGGTGGAAAAAAACATACAAAAAATAAGAGTGACAATTCACTTTGAGGCTAAGAATATAGTGAAGGAAATAATTATTTGATCCCTTGCTGATTTTGTAAGTTTTCCCACTGACAAAGACATGAAAAGTCTATAATTTTAAGGGTAGGTTAATTTTAACATTGAGAGAGAATATCCAAAAGAAAATCCAGAAAATTACATTGTATAAGTTATATAAATTTATTTGCATTTTGCTGAGAGAAATAAGTTCCCTACCAACCATTAAGAGTTCTGGCTCCTACAGACCAGTTACATGCTCCTAATCAACTCCTTAACTGCATTAAAGACAGCTGTCCACTGACTCAATAAATGACTGTACAACATGGGCAAGACCAAAGAGCTTTCTAAGGATGTCAGGGACAAGATCATAGACCTGCACAAAGCTGGAACTGGCTACAAAACCATAAGCAAGACGCTGGGTGAGAAGGAGACGACTGTTAGGGCAATAGTAAGAAAATGGAAGAAATACAAAGTGACTGTCAATTAACATCGATCTGGGGCATCATGCAAAATCTCACCTCATGGGATATCCTTGATCATAAGGAAGGTGAGAGATCAGCCTAAAACTACATGGGGGGAACTTGTTAATAATGTCAAGGGAGCTGGGACAACAGTCACCAAGAAAACCTTTGGTAACATATTACACCATAATGGTTTAAAATCCTGCAGTGCCCACAAGGTCCCCCTACCCAAGAAGGCACATGTGCAGGCCCGTTTGCCAATGAACACCTGGATGATTTTTTGAGTGATTGGGAGAAGGTGCTGTGGTCAGATGGGGCAAAAATTGAGCTCTTTGGCATTAACTCAACTAGATTCCCAGGTGAGCCTGTTAAAGGTATATTGGTGATGGATGGGTTTAAAAAGCAGGGCACACGGCTACAGAGCCCTAAAGGGTTGAGGTTTGTCAGTAGGAAAGATAAAAAAGCTGTTGCAGATAAGACACAACAGGGAGTGATATCACTATCTCGGCCATTGCTAGAGCAGAAAGAAGTGGTCGAAATGTAATGTATTGTAAATACATACAATTTTAGAAAATTCATGACTTAAGAGATATATGCACATTCAAGGTCAATGGGACCATCGATGTTGTCAAGGATGGCATATGGGAGAGGCAAACTGGACAACTGTACTGGGCCCCTATCTCCAAAGTGTCCCTGATCCCTGCAGTTCTACTATCAACTGTCTTTTCATCCTCATACATCATACATTTGCTCCTCTTACTTGCAAACAAACATAGATTTACACATAAAAACAATGTTAAAATAAATTTATAAACCACATTTATCTACACTCACCGGCCACTTTATTAGGTACACCATGCTAGTAACGGGTTGGACCCCCTTTTGCCTTCAAAACTGCCTCAATTCTTCGTGGCATAGATTCAACAAGGTGCTGGAAGCATTCCTCAGAGATTTTGGTCCATATTGACATGATGGCATCACACAGTTGCCGCAGATTTGTCGGCTGCACATCCATGATGCGAATCTCCCGTTCCACCACATCCCAAAGATGCTCTATTGGATTGAGATCTGGTGACTGTGGAGGCCATTTGGGTACAGTGAACTCATTGTCATGTTGAAGAAACAAGTCTGAGATGATTCCGGCTTTATGACATGGCGCATTATCCTGCTGAAAGTAGCCATCAGATGTTGGGTACATTGTGGTCATAAAGGGATGGACATGGTCAGCAACAATACTCAGGTAGGCTGTGGCGTTGCAACGATGCTCAATTGGTACCAAGGGGCCCAAAGAGTGCCAAGAAAATATTCCCCACACCATGACACCACCACCCCCAGCCTGAACCGTTGATACAAGGCAGGATGGATCCATGCTTTCATGTTGTTGACGCCAAATTCTGACCCTACCATCCGAATGTCGCAGCAGAAATCGAGACTCATCAGACCAGGCAACCTTTTTCCAATCTTCTACTGTCCAATTTCGATGAGCTTGGGCAAATTGGAGCCTCAGTTTCCTGTTCTTAGCTGAAAGGAGTGGCACCCAGTGTGGTCTTCTGCTGCTGTAGCCCATCTGCCTCAAAGTTCGCCGTACTGTGCGTTCAGAGATGCTCTTCTGCCTACCTTGGTTGTAACGGGTGGCTATTTGAGTCACTGTTGCCTTTCTATCAGCTCGAACCAGTCTGCCCATTCTCCTTTGACCTCTGGCATCAACAAGGCATTTCCGCCCACAGGACTGCCGCTCACTGGATGTTTTTTCTTTTTCGGACCATTCTCTGTAAACCCTAGAGATGGTTGTGCGTGAAAATCCCAGGAGATCAGCAGTTTCTGAAATACTCAGACCAGCCCTTCTGGCACCAACAACCATGCCACGTTCAAAGGCACTCAAATCACCTTTCTTCCCCATACTGATGCTCGGTTTGAACTGCAGGAGATTGTCTTGACCATGTCTACATGCCTAAATGCACTGAGTTGCCGCCATGTGATTGGCTGATTAGAAATTAAGTGTTAACGAGCAGTTGGACAGGTGTACCTAATAAAGTGGCCGGTGAGTGTATATGAACAAGAGCCTTTTTTTTCCCTCTAAAACACTGAAATGTAGTCCATATAATACTTGGCCATTCTCTACAAATGTGTACCAAAATCTAAATTTTTCTGAAATGCAATGCATGTATAATACATACAACACAAAACCCCCTTCATGCAACTTTGTGTTAAACAGTCATTATAAGCAATAATTGCAGGAAAATTTGAATTTGCAAGTAAAATGTACTATCGAAAAAGAACAAGGTGAGAGCAGTTTGTACATACCACATGTTTATATTCCCAGGTTTATGTGTTAAAGAAACACTAAAACCACAGACAACCAATTAATTCAACTAGAAATTATATAGGTAGATCATATTTCCAACTATAGAAACTGTAATCTAATCAATAATCTAATCTTAACTAACAAAAGCAGCTTTTAGTCAAATGTACTGTATTAACGTCGGAAAGCCCAAACCTTCTGCAATTTATCAGCAGGAGTTCGAGATAAACTGTAGGAGGTCCAAGTGTTATATCCGTTATACAGGCACAAAAGAACCCCCTGACTATGCCCATCTGAAGGCAGCCAAATACTGATTTCTTTTTAGTGGAGCTAGCTGAAAACCATTGCTTATGATGTCAGTCAGTGGGTGGAAATGTCTTTTCAGGCTGACGGAAATATTTTCTATCTGAAAGTAATGTTTTAATTTTAATGTTTGTGTGTGTGGTGCAAGTGTTTGATGCTCATGATTTCATGCTATAATCGAGACGTGGGTAATTAGAGACATTGGAAGAAAGGATGTACCAAATATGTAGATGGCTACTAAAGCTCCTCCCCCACCACAGCAGTCCTGCTCTTGGCCCTATTTACACTACTTAATTTTTAAAGACAAACTCATTCAGTCTAGAATAGCTGAACCCTTCAGGTCACACATCAGACTAACAGGTAACCAGACCTCCACTACATCCCATCACAGAACTGGCTTATTTTATCGTCTAAACTCCTCTTCAGCTTGCAACCAAAAATACCTACAGCCAGGGACAGCAGTATGTCCTGCCGGCATCACTGCAGTGTAACATACCTTGCAGTCTACACAACCTATAAATAAATAAACATTACATATACATAGTCACATATATACAGATCTTCCATTGGGCAGGGTAGATGGCTGCCAAGGGGCCCACTCGAACAGCTGTCTACCCTGCCCAGTGGCATAACTCGAACCCTGCAGCAGGTCCAGGCAGCACTTCTTTAAGCAGGCCTAGACCTGCCGCAACCAGGCTTAGACTGGCCGACAAGGGAATAGGGGAAACCCCGGTAGTCCCCTGAATATGGTAGACCTGGAGATGTTTTTTTAGCTGCATTTACATCCTCGGGAGAGGCAGAGAAAGAGAGGCAAAAAGCAAGAGGAAGAATATAAGAGGCATGTACAGTCATTAACAGTAGCTGTAGTGTGGGCCCCTAAAATAAACTCCACCAATAGGTCCAGTAACAGCTCAATTGGTGGGCCCCTAGAATACACTCCACCTGTGGGTCCTAAGCACCCCAGTCCGACACTGGCCGCAACATCATGCCTCCTGCGCCATTGTATCTCCTAAGCCAACAGCCCGTAGGCTTCCGGCCTAGAAAAAGCCAATACATACAATACTTTGCAAAAGTAAAAGCAGATGTGGATGAAATGGTGCAAACATGTTGCCAATCAGATCGATGACATCAGGGAGGCATATGACTAGCTCCAAATTTATTAATCAGCAGGACAACGATCCCAAACATACAGTCAATCTCATTAAAGGGGTTGTCTCACCATACAATTTCACCGAGCCATACCAGTTCCAGACTCATACGTCCTGCTTAGGCTGTGGATGGCTCTACTAGCATATTCCTAGCTATTCTTGTTGCAGTGACATGCGTGCAGGAGGTTTGTACACTGTAGTGCACAAGACTACAGAGCTCTAAAGGATTAAAGTTGAATACCCACTGCATCAGACAAAACACGGCCGAAAGTCGACCGTTTTTTGTCCGATGCAGGGCCGGGTTTTTTGTCACACTTTGCACAAAAACCGCAGTCAATTCTCATTTTTTTGTCATCGGCCCATACAATTGATTGTATGGGAAGACGATTAAAAAACTAAAAATGCCGAAGCATTATACAACATGTTGAATAACACGCCGGCTCCAGAAGACGAGCAAAGAAAAAAACTACCTGTGGAGACTACAAGTCGTTTTTTCTATTGCAGTACATGGGGCAGCCTGAATGATCGTATTTTCGGCGGTTTTAAAATCCTAAAACTGCCGAAAATACGAGCGTATTGCTATGCCGTGGAGACATAGCCTAAAGCTTTACTTACTGAGAAGATACTGGTTTGGCTAAATATCCCTTTTGCTTTCTCAAGACCTAGTGGGTCAAAAGCGAATTGAGGATTTGTTACATCCAATAGAGAGCGCTTGAGCTTCTTAGCTCCTTTCCCATAATGCCTAGTGGTATGCAGATGCTTAGTAGCGGACAGAAAGGCAATTCAAACTCTACACACCATTTAGTGCTCTCCTCGCCTCAAAGAGAGATGTTCCCCTTTCTGAGAAGATAAGGAACAGAGCAGGTAGCGAGTCATCATCATGACCACTGTTTATGCCTGTAAGAGCAGAGAGAGAGGTGACTGGAAACTAGGGAAACTTGTGTGCAAAAGTAGGAGATAAGATCTGCTTTTAACTCTAAAGAGAAACAAAGTCAGAAAACAAAATGTATTTGGTAATGGCCTTTATTTATCTTTGCCTACATGTTTAAGGTTAATCAATGAAATGAAAAAAATACCCCTTTAGGAACTACTATCATAAACAAGGAGTCCTGACAGTGATAATAAAGGCTCCACAGAGTCCAGATTTCAATACCGTCTAGTCTGTCTGGGATTACATGAAGAGACAGAAGAATGTCAGCAAGCCTACATCCACAGAAAATCTGTGGTTACTGCTCCAAGATGTTTGGAACAACCTCCCTGTCGAGTTCCATCATAAACTATGTCCAAGTGTACCTAGAAGAATTATAATCACTATTTATTTTATACAGCACCATTATATTTCATAGCGCTGTACATAGATGTCATTTTTCACATTGGCCCCTGTCCCTATTGTGGCTCGCAGTCTAAATTCCAGATTAACCAATTAGTTTTTGGAGTGCAGGCGAAAACCAGAGTACCTGGAAGGAACCCACACAATCTCCTTAAAGTGATTGTATTTCATGGGATTTGAACCCAGGACCTCCCTCTCCCCAGTGCTACAAGCCCCATGACGGAATTCTAACCACTGTGCTGTCAACAAGAATTAATGCTGTTTTCATGGCAAAAGTGGTCCCACCAAATATAGAGTTCTCTTCTGTTCATCCACTTTGCAGTTTGCAAATTGATACAAATAAACTATTAACACCTCTATTTCGAACACATTCTTACTTTGCAGCATTTTTTACATGCCACCTTAGGCTATGTTCAACTTACGCGCCGCAGTACATCGTGTCTTTCGGGAGCCTGCACTAACATGCGCGTACTCCCGTGGCGCGGGGGTTGACATTCAGTACTTGCGGCGCATATTCGCCGCAAGTAATTGACATGTCACTTATCTCCCCGTGTGTATAATACGATCGGATTGTATGAGCGGGGAGAAGAAGCGTAATCCATAGTTCTCAATGAGAATTATGGATTACCGTTATTTCGGTGCGCGTCTCGCCGCGTATTAGAGCGCAAATAAGCTACGAAATGCGTGCTGAAATTACCCCGTGTGAGCATACTCTTAAACTTTTGCACAATACTTAACTTATATTGCAGAGGAACAGCAATGTATGCCTCCTCCTCCCCTTTCAACCCAGGTGACTGAGAGGCACAGGAGGGTGGAAGGACAACTCAACAAAATAAGATAGGAGACTGCTACCCTCCACTTATGGGTGTATCAAACTCTATAGCAGAGGTAGAAGATGCTATGGGGCACTGAACTTAAAGGGGGGCCTATTCAGGTGCAAGAACAATAAGATGAAGGTGGCTTTCTGTTATCTAGCACAATTATGATGGTTCTCTCCTATATGTCATTATCATTTATAGTATTATTACTACTTATGCAGTGATTTAAGTTTCCTGCTACTAGGTGGCTTCTGCCATTTCATTTTGCTCTGGGGCCCTATGAACTCTAGTTACACCCCTGCCCCCACTTTTTTTAATCTTACATTATAGAGTGTTCTTACTTTGTAGACAGCTCGCAGAATCTGCAGAATACAATGATATACTCTGATCAGACTTAACACCAATCAATATTATAGACCTCTCAGTGTCCCCTCCCCAACACAATCAACTGCCGGACAATTCTGCTGTAGTCAGCAAGTTCAGCTGACATATGTGTTTTTGGCAGTTTTTATGCAGAGATCCAATACGTTTTCAAAAAAATGTTGTAGTATCATGCAGTATGATTTAATCGCGAAAAAGTACTGCTACTTTTTCAATCAAAAAAGTTATGTCAAAGTGAAGACTACAGAATATGTGAATACTTGGCAATGTACTGTACCAGTATAAAATCATTAACCTCATAAGATGTGTTGGTGGTGGGGACATTATGCTTGGTGAAGCTCTGCAACAGTTCCAGGAAGGAAACATCATAATAAAATATACCAAAAAACTCCTTTTAGAGTACTCATTTGTCAAAGATATCCTAATCTGCAGGTATAATATTAAGTCAATTTGTTTCTACAGCCTGAAATCCACTAGAAATAATTCTGTAACATGACTCCGTCCCTTTCAAACCATCACAGCAAATAACCGGATGCAACACCACTGTGAATTTGGTCAGCGGGGGAACATTTCCATGGTATCAAGGTCTGTGTGACTTCATGAAACCTATCAATATCAGTAATGAATAATCTGATTTTTTCAACACTTTTTCAGAATGAATCAAATAATTCACAAAGAGGCATTCATTATGATTTGTTTCTAGCTAAATGGAATACTAAAGTTTTCATTTAGCTGCATTATTCATTACAACTTGCCTTTACTATGTACAGTTGAAACATACTAGTTTACATACACTATATAAAAAGACACATATGCATGTTTTTCTCACTATCTGACATGAAATCAGAATAAACCTTACCCGTTTTAGGTAAATTAGGAACCAAAATTATTTATATTTGCCAAAAGCCAGAGTAATGAGAGAGAGAATTTTTTAAGGCATTTTTATTACTTTCTAAAAAGTCAAAAGTTTACATATATTTGGTAGCATTGCCCTTAAACTGTATGACTTGGGTCAAACATTTTGGATATCGTTCCACAAGCTTCTCACAATAGTTGGTAGGAATTCTGGCCCATTCCTCCTGACAGAACTGGTGTAACTGAGCCATGTTCGTAGGTCACCTTGCTCACACCTGCCTTTTCAGCTTTGCCTATAAATTTTCAGTAGGATTGAGATCCGGGCTTTGTTATGCCCACTCCAAAACCTTGACTTGGTTATCCTTAAGCCACTTTGTAACCAGTTTGGCAGTATGCTTCAGGTCGTTGTCCATTTCTGCCCAAGCTTTAACTTCCTGGCTGATGTCTTGATAAGTTGCTTCAGTATTACCACATAATCTTCTTTCCTCATGATGCCATCTATTTTGTTAGGTGCACCAGTCCCTCCTGTAGCAAAACAACCGCACAACATGATGCTGCCACCCCCGTGTTTCACAGTTGGGGATGATGTTCTTAGGCTTTCAAGCTTATCCCTTTTTCCTCCAAACGTAATGATGGTCATTATGGTCAGACAGTTCAATTTTATTATTGTCAGACCACAGGACATGTCCCCAAAAATATAAGTCTTTGTTCCTGTGTACATTTTCAAACATTAAGCTGGCTCCTTTATGTTTCTTTTGGAGTAATGGCTTCTTCCTAGCAGAGTGGCCTTTCAGCCCATTTTGATACAGTATTCATTTCACTGTGAATAATGATACAATCTTACCAGCTTCCACCAGTATCTTCACAAGGTCTTTTGCTTTTGTTCTTGGGTTGATATGCACATGTCAAACCAAACCACGTTTATCTCTGAGACATAGAATCCATCACCTTCCTGAGTGGTATGTTGGCTGGACATTCGCATCGTGTTTGTACTTGCGTATAATTGTTTGTACAGATGAATGAGGCGCCTTCAGGTATCTGGAGATTACACCCAAGGATGATCCAGACTTGTGCAACACCACAATTCTCTTCCTGATATCTTGGCTGATTTATTTAGACTTTCCCATGATGTTACATACAGAAGCAGTGTGTTTATGGTGTGCAATTAAAATACATTAACAGGTGTGTCTCTAATTAAATCAGATGTTGTTGTTATTAAACCTATCAGAGACTTCCAAAGACATGACATCATATGGGCTGTCCCAAATTGTTTAATGGCATAGTAATCCTAGTGTATATAAACTGCCTTAAAAATTTTTCTCTCATTATTCTGCCATTTGGCAAATATAAATAATTTTGGTAATCCTAATTCACCTAAAACGGGTAAGGTTTATTCTGATTTCATGTCAGATAATGAGAAAACACATGCATATGTGTCTTTTTATATAGTATATTTAAATTTTCGGTTTCAACTGTATATTTCTTTGTAGCAAAAAAGCTAAAACAGAAATCTTCTACATTGTAACTGTTTAACTGAAATAAACATTAAAGTGATTGTCAATGCTAGACATTTCTTTTTTTATTAGATTGGCCCCTTAAAAGAAGACTTATTGTAGAGTGTCTCCACTGATCAGCTGTAATATGTTTGATAACCTGGTAGCAAGTGTTTAAAGGGGTTGCCCAGTTTATTTAAAAATTAAATACTTAACTAATGCTGTCTAATAAAATGATGATGATAATAATAATAATAATGATAATAAACAATACTCCTTTTCCTCCCCACCTCCTTTCTGGCACTGGCTCTACCTAGTCTTCCTTTTACTTCCTGTCTCTTCCAAATGGGAAGTCACCACTGGAGCTGCTTATTGACTGAAGTGGTCATGTGCCACTGCCTTACATCACAATTTCAAAGTGATGGAGGGAAGAGGCATGTGACGGCTGCAGCCAGTCACCAGCTACAGTAGTTACATCCCATTCGGAAGAACACAGAAGGTGAATACAAGACTGAGGAGAGGTTTAGTGTTGGAACAGAGGTGAGGAGGAAGGTGAGAATAGTTTTTATTTTATTGCATGGGGCAGAAGTATTTTTATTAGTATTTAATTTTTAAATAGAGAGGAAATCCCTTTTAATTCCCCTGCAGCACCACCATAAGAGAAATATAGCATTACAGAAAAATGATCATGTAAATCAACTGGCCGTCCAGCAAAGGTGAAGTATTTATAATGCTTAACATATTAATACAATCATTATTATTTCTATTTTCTGATGCTTGTTGGTGCTTGTTAGAACATTGTGAAATATTCCTTCATTTCTCTTCTTGAAGGTACAAATGTCCTTTTTCTTTTCATACATTGATCTGTCATTACAATAATAAGCATCACACAAAGCTTAATGGGAAATGTATTGTACCAAAAGAAGGCAAATTAATATATGTACTTGGAACTGAAAATTTATTTCGCAGTCAGGGATCAAATGAATACATATCAGCTATTACCTGGAAACAGGCAACCAAGTCAGAACTTGACTACATTGTGTGAAAACCAGAGTAGCTACCCATTATACAGCAGAAAGAAGTACTAAGAACCTGTTGATGGTATGAGTGAGGAGATGGAAGGAGAACCTCCTATCACTGCTGGAGCTTTTTCTATTTTTTTAAAGAATAATTATGTTACATAACATATTAATGTTTACCATATCAATAACGATAGATAAAATAAAAAGAATGTGTGTATACCGTATATACTCGAGTATAAGCCGACCCGAGTATAAGCCGAGGCACCTACTTTTGCCCCAAAAAACGGGAAAACTTATTGACTCGAGTATAAGCCTAGGGTAGAAAATGCAGCGGCTACTGGTAAATTTTAAAAATAAAAATGGACTCTAATAAAATTACATAGGCAGTTTAATGTCCCCCATAGGCAGTTATAGGCAGATATATGGCCCCATAGGCAGGTATAGGCAGGTATATGTCCCATAGGCATGTAATAGGCAGTTATATGTACCCCATAAGCAGATTATAGGCAGGTATATGGCCCCATACGCAGGTAATAGGCAGGTATATGGCCCTATAGGCAGGTATAGGGCAGGCTGTAGGCAGGTATAGGGCAGGTATATGGCAGGCTGTAGGCAGTTTAAAAAAATTAAAAAAACAACCACTTACCTGGCTCCCCGCTGCTCCGTCTCCCTCGCCGCTCCGCCTCCCTCGCCGCTCCGCCTCCTCGCTGTCCGCCTCCCGCGCTCTCCTCGGTCTTCTCGGCACAGACGGGTGATGTCATCAAGCCTCGCACGCAGCGTGATGACACACACTGCCTGTGCCGGAAACTCTGGACAG
The DNA here is from genome assembly GCA_025379985.1 of Phyllomedusa bahiana. Lineage (NCBI taxonomy): Eukaryota > Metazoa > Chordata > Amphibia > Anura > Hylidae > Phyllomedusa > Phyllomedusa bahiana. The sequence continues at coordinate 68,667 of JAODAL010014230.1, forward strand.
CCGCGAGTCTGCGGCCGCCCGGAGTCCACTGCGGAGCAGGGAGCGCTCGCTCTGTGCCCCGCAGTGGTATCCCTTCACCTGTGTGCGCTCCGGAGGAGTCGCATACAGGGGAAGAGATAGCTGACAGTGCCTGGACCACCGCAGCGTCCGGACACTGTGCGCTCACTCGGCCTTCAGTTATATGCGCTCCCTGAGGAGCCGCATATAGCTGAAGCGTCCCTGTCGGCTCACGGGCCATCGCAGCGCCTGAGCGCCGACAGAGACTCGAGTATAAGCCGAGGGGGGATTTTTCAGCACATTTTTTGTGCTGAAAAACTCGGCTTATACTCGAGTATATACGATAAATATATATATATATACACACTAATGAGCCATGCCACCTGCCTAATATTGTGTGGGGCTACCTTGTGTGGTCAAAGCAGCTTTGACCCATTGAAGTATGGACTCTGCAGGACCTCTGGAGATGTCCTGGGTTATCGGGCACTCAGATATTAGCAGCAGATTCTTCATGTCCTGTAAATTGCATCTATACATCAATAGATCAATAGATACATCAATCTACATATTCCTTGATCAGCTTCATATAAACACCTTAAACGTTTCCACCTTAAGCCATTTATGAGTAATGAAATGGGCTACTTCATTTGGGAAATACTATTGCCACAATTGGATGTACTTGGACTACATAGTTGATATGTGTCAAAATAACATCCACATAAATACCAGGACTCAGGGTTTCCCGGAAAACCATTACCCTAAGCATCACACTGCCTCTACCAACTTGCATTTTTCCATTGCTTCATGATCGCGGTCTAAAGTTCACCTGTACACTGTAAAGAATTTTGGCAGTGAACAGGGGTTAGTATGGGCACTGTGACTGGTCTGCGACTATACAACCCCATACTCAGTAAACTGCATAGCACTGGGTGTTTTGGTATCTTTCTATTATAGCAATCATTAAAGGGGGATTCCTATTTCATCGATTAGCTTTATACATATAGGCAATGGTAAAGATTTTTACCTAATACATTGCTGTTCTAACTTTGCTTCATTTCAGAGTTAGATCAGTTCTTATCTCCTGCTTGTTTATGGAAGGTTTCCTAGGCTGACAACCACCTCTCTCTCCTTTAGCAGTGGTTTGGATGTTGACATCACTTCCTGCTGTGTCTTAATAGCAGTATTGGTGCAGCTTTTTCTACTAACAAATTTTAACCCTTTAGAACTCTGTTGTTAAACCTCTTAAAGGGGTTTTGCCACAATCTCATTTCATACCTCCTGCATCCAGCTCTTCAGCTCTGTGTGTTCAGAAGGGGGTGTGTGTGATTTGTTTGAATTGCATATCATGTGACCCAGCAGGATGACATCACCATGCCTTTCCTCTTTTTAGGCCATGTTCACACGGCTTATTCTGGGACGTAATTCAGTCCGTAATTACGCGTCGAAGTGCGCCAATTACGGGCTGAATCCGTCCTAGTAACTACGGTAATGCACAGATCTCATAGAGAACTATGCATTACGTCTCCTCTCCCTGCTCGGCGAATACGCCAAGGGGGGAGATAATTGACATGTCACTTTCTAGCGGCGTATACACGCCGCTAGCAATGACTGTCTATGGGCCGGTGAGGTGCCGGCCCCCCACTCCCTCCCCTGCTCCCGCCCTGCCCCCGGCCACATGGCGTAACTACGGTAATTACCCCCCGCAGTTAAGCCGTGTGAACATAGCCTTAGTCAAAGAAAGGTCTGTTTATGTGTAGAACTGTAAGTAGCTACATTGTAGCTCAGAGGTAAAACGTTTGCCTCCAGGCACAAGGGTCCTTGGTTCAAATCCCTGCAGGAACCAGGGATTTTATTTCTCTTTATCAATTCACAAACCTGATTGAGGTTTCTTTTTTTTATTTTATTTGCACTGTTTGACTAATTACTAAAGAGTACAGAGGACAGGAGTAGAATGACAGAACCTGGGGTTTGAACACCAAGTAGCTGCCTGAGAGGAGAAGGGATGTCTGAGCATGTGCGACCAGGACTGAGAAGCTCTCAGCCCTGGTCGTATCCCCTGGAGACGAGCTGTAAACAATGGATCATTAAAGGAGCAGCTGTCAGGTGTAGGATAACAGCATGAACAGGGTTTAATGTTTTCAATCAATCCTACACCTGACACAGCTAAAACAAAAATGTTCCAGAATTTTTAATAATGATGAATGGTGAAAATGTTTATTATTTAATTTACAAACTTCCCACATCAATTTTACTTCATAGCAAAACCCCTTTAATCACCAATGTCCCTCTAACAGACTTAACTAGGTAGTATAGAGCTGATATGCCAATCACTGCTGTAGAACCTCCCACAGCGTGAACAGGAAGTCTGGGTCTAAAAATGATGCGAAGAGCACTCTCTGAAAAACAGCCAGATGGGAAAACCTCTTTAACTTTTGTATTAATTTGTACTTCAGTTGCTATTGCGTGGGATCTAGCCTTTGTTCCAAACATCCATCAGAAAGAATTAGCTGCCTATAGCCTTGTCACCCATTCACCAGATGCCTTTCCTGGTAGGTAGTGACCTCTGAAAAAGGGGAACAGTCCCGACCTCATTTTGAAGATGCTGTGGTCTAATTCAAATATCCTCATCTGTTTTTCCTGCTTCCAACACATCAAACTCAAGATCTGCCTAATATATCCCACATTTTCACATATGCCATTTACAATAATCATATTTATATTATATAGTTTAAGAAGGACACTGTAATACGATTCATCATAACAGCAGTAGGGTGAGTTCACAGGTGATGGATTTGCTGCAGATTCTGCACAGCAATTTGCAATACAATGTGTGAATGGGGTTTTGAATACACTATCTACACATAGGGGAAAAATTCCCTACAAATAAATGAAATTGCTAAGGATTATATTATATTATATATTATATTGCCGCATACTGATTATGTCATATAAATGCTGCACATTTATGCTATGGATTTCAAGGCCTGGTTCATGTCTGCGTTGCAGGTTCCGTTTGGAGTCTTGGTCGTAGGTTCCATCAAAATGACTGAAAAAATAGTGCATAATGCACCACTAATCTAGCTGTTAAAATGATGGCCCCATGACAGAAGCCTGACAACCCCATGAAATGGACCCAATGCCACATCTGTAACTGAGGCTCAGAAACCTCCAATGCAGATGTAAACCTAACATGGATGAAAATCACAACGCAACTTATTAGGGCCACCCAAAAATCAAAGCCGGAATCTGATCGGTCACTATGGGAACTCATAAAACTTGCCCAAATACATTTTCTTTATCAATGTAAGTCATCCTATTGGCGACCTGTATAATGAGCACGAAGTAAGTGATTTCATACATCATTACCTGTAGAAAACCAACAACCAGTACTCACAATGTCCTCTCTATCAATCATCGTCATCAGGTTAGGAAACATTTTACACAACATTTTACAACGACTGATGACTCAATAAATATTGACTCAATAAATATTTTTGGGAAAAAAATCATGAATGTCGCTACAGTAAGTCAACACTAGACATATCACGCATTGTATTACTACTTTGGCCTTGTATCTTTGACTTCCTTCTGCAAAGAGGACACAAGCCACACACAAAACCCCACACACCCTTGCCCCGTTACCCAAAAACGAGCCAACTTTAGAGAGTGGCAGGTGCCACTGTAACCTTCCGCTTCTTTTTGAACAGCACCCACAACATACACTATAGCCACAAATCGCTTCTACTGCTCATTTTACACTCAAGGCACATGGGCGGACATTACACACACCATTACACTTAAATATCATTACCTTCACAGCCTTCCTGGATAGGTTCTCTCTGGCAGTAAAGAAATAATCTTCAATGTCCTCCTCCAGGCTGCAGTACCCACTGCTCATACTTCCGCTGACTGTCATGGACACCTCAGTGATGGAAGAACCAACTATAGAGAGTCAGGAGTCCGCAGAGGTCATCCACACCATATCCTCTGACCAAGTAATATTACAGCCGGTCGCCTGCCTTTTACCCCCTGACATAGACAACAGGGCAGTGAGGCTAGCATAGGTATTGCAGTGCTCCTGCCATTCCTGAGGTACCTGCACGGCTGGCTGACACTGCAGCTGCTGCTGGGCTATCAGTCGGTGGAAGCACAGCTCTCTAGTTCTCAGCCTGTCTTTCCTCTGCCCCCTCCCTCCTCCTCCTCCTCTAATGCAGTTTATATTTCTGTTAAACCACTTCCCTTATGTCCTTTCTCTATGCTGCGATTTCTAGGTGCAATGACAGAAGGTATATGGAGACACAGCCTGGTAGATGTCCTCACGTGTGACCTGACCAGAATTCTACTGTCTTCTCAAGCGGGATTTTCTTCTATCTTGGCTTTTACTCATGAATCTAGCCTCTGTTTTGCATGGTTTGCTCAGGAATTCCCTTAACTTTCAGAGGGGATTTTGTCTATACATAATTAAAGAACCTGACCACAGATTAATTTCTCTGTGATGTACACAGTGCATCATAGAGTTTTATGGTTTTGTGGTAGATGGCGTAGAATAAAAAAATGTGTTCATAACCTAAGGGGTGACCCTTTGAGGTGGAAAGCCTGTGTGTCATATAGGTTCACATCTGCATCAAAGGTTTGGAGCCTCTGTGCCAGATTGCATCCAATCTATAATGGATGCTATGACAGTCACCAGACGGACCATACTGTAGTCAATCAGGTCCATCAGGCGCGGTTGGTGTTCGTCATGAAACAAATCCTATTCCACCTTTGCAGTGGAGGCTCTGAACAGAACCGCCTACTCAGATGTGAACCTAGCCTAAGAGACTAGTTTCCTGCAAGATTGCTTGTTATGGTTATTGCTTACTATATGCAGTGTGAATATACTATACAATCAAATAATGACACAGTGTAGTTTAACATGTTAGTTGTTCATTTGAGGTTGTATTTACCTAATTTTAAGACCTTCTGAGCACCAGATATTTCATTTATTATTTCCTCACACGTAAAACCTATGAATTTGAAGAGGGTGTACTTTCTTTTCCTCATGACTATATATAAAAATAGGCACATTTTAATGAAATAAGTGGAGGTGCACGCTGGCAAGGCAGCAAAGCAATGCAAACACAACACAATATCAGCAGCACTCTACAAACGCCAAAAAACAGTCAAAGTGAATCAATTTTGCAAGGGCCCATTCACCGCGACAAGGTGACCTAAATACAGAAATCTGTATCCTAAAGTGGCAGAAATGCATTTTGAAAAAAAATTCCTATATTAACTTTGTTTTGAAAAAAAATTCCTATATTAACTTTGATTTGAAAAAAATCCTATATTCACTTTGTTTTGAAAAAAACTCCTGTATTGACTTTGTCTTGTGGTGTTTGCAGAGTACTGCGGATATGGTATTGTGTTTACTATGCCCTCCCATGACAGTAAGAATGATCTATTTTACCACTGTCTGCTCGTAGGTAAAGGTGTCTTGAAGCTGATCTGGTCGTTCTGTACCACAATGTTGAGAGGAGCTCTTAAAAGGTTTGTTTGGTAGATAGGGGAAATCCAGCTGGTCTTTATATTGGTATCACGTTGATTCGTGGCTGCCCTGTAGGATCAGTTAGACTTGGGGCTTGTCCATTAGAGGAATGTTGGTGGACTGTAGGCCAGAGAAGGCTTGTTTGGGAGTATTCAAGCTAGAAAGGTTTATCTAGTGCAGAAGAGGAGGAACTTGAGACATGTGACATGGGGCCTTCAGTGACCCTGCTCAATAGGTCACTTGGTCAAGTTATTGGGAAGTCGCAGGCAAGAGCTCTCGTCCTGACATTACTGAGCAAAGTCCGAAGAGTCAGACAGTAAGATGACCTGGAAATTATTGTTACTTTAGAATGCTGCTCTGGGGTGGTCTAGTCATGGAAGTGAGCAGTTCACTGGACTGTCACTGAGGTGGTGTGTCTGAGAGCACCTGTTAGCCTGGTTAGGGCCTGGTGAGTCTGGTACGGCTGATACATGGTAGAGATGAACCAAAGTGGGTTTGAATTTGGATATTGATTGGCTTATACCGGGGAGGGCCACAGCTGAGATGAGGACGGGTTGCATAAGACATCGGGTTGGAGAATAGCATGTATTGTGATGCTAGATGCCCTCTCACCCATAAATCCAGAGACTTTTCATGGTTAGCTACCCTCAGCTGTGACAGTGATGGGATATTTGGCGCTGGTTGGGGTAGTTCCGTATCATTAGTGATATTAGTGCATGTTCCAAAAGAACAATCCATTGTGGATCTGTGGCAGAATTAAGTTAAAGCTTCACGGGTTAGACTGTTTTCAGTGGGGCTCATCTTCATCTTGACTACCAGAGGCGCTTGCTACATACAATAATGGGTGAGGTCAATTATTTCTTTTTTGTGGCGTGGATTTTAAATCTGTGTTGGAGAATCTGTTCTGTATGACCTACAGCACAAAAACACTCATTTGATACAATGGTACATTAATGGTGGGCAGAAATTACACAGATTTCATTGTGGAATATGCATGGATTCTGTGCTAAAATCCACATGAAATCTGTCATGTGAATGAGGCCTTTTTCACTTTGTTTTCTTAATAATAAAATCAACTAAAATAAACTATGCAAAGTGAGCATTTATTTTTCCTTCTTATTCATACACTGACATACAACTTGTTCTATGTATGAATGGAGCCATTATTATTACTGAATTTAGCAGGCTGTTTTCATAGTGTGCTTTGTGCTGTTCTACATGAACAGTAAAATAAACATATATAAACCTAGTTCTCATATGAGAAGTAAACTTTCTGTACCTTTCTTAACTTCCTCTTGCAAAAACCCAGAAGCAAGGTTTCTATGTAATACATCCGGAGAAGCTGCTAGCAATACGGGCGATAACATTCTCACCCACAGATCTGTGCTTGTTAAAGGTTAAGACTGCTTGAAAAGACCAGGCATAGTAACTTATAAAGTACAGTCTAACAATCCGTGAATTTACAGCTATAAAGTCAGCAATTGCAATTCCCAATTAAGACATGGTGTCACCATTGTGTAGTAGAGCAACGTTTAAAATTGAAAACATAATATTCCCTAATAAACCATTTTACTACTATAATTTTATTAAACCACAAAAGCATTCTGGGTCAGAAGAAGACAGTGCAGGTGTTTAGGGCATCAGGGAATGCAATTATTACATTAAAAAGAAGTTAAAGCAAATGCCTCGTACTTCTGGTTCCAAGCTTTGATAATGTAGAGGTGCAGGGATATAATAAGGGATATATTAGATGAGAAAGGTGAAGTATGGAGCGGGAGATTTGCTGTTAGGGTATGTTCACACGGCTTTTTTTTAGGCGTAATTGCGTGCGCATTTCGCCACGTATTGTGCTTTATATGTGGTGAAATGCACGCCACAATTATGGTAATTCATGGTTCTCATAGAGTACTATGAATTACGCCTTGTCTCCCCAGTCGTACAATACGATCGTATTGTATGCCGGGGGAGAAAAATGACATGTCAATGGGGCTGGCCGGGTGCCTTGGAAGTACGTTCTGATCAGCGCAAGCTTCCAAAACACCTGCCCTATTGCGGCGCTTACTGTATGCACCACAATAAGCTGACTGGACATACCCTTAGAGTACTGTAAATGCACGTACTACAATCTGTGGCAAAAATGATAGTGATTCCATACTTTGATGTTCACACGGCTTTCTTTTTTATTTATTACCTTGTAGCAAGTACACAAATAAGGCAATAAGGCAAGTATTTTAAAGTTGAATATTTTTAATTGACCTGAAACACCTATAAATAAATTGTTTTAATTAGTGCCATTTTTTTTGTTGCATCATGAATCACCAACAAATAAAATCCCTCTCCCTAGTACTCCGTTGCTCCTCTTTTGGCTATTATGACAGTGTGAATTATTTGAGACATGGACTTCAGTGATAAAAAGTGGGGTTAGCAAGTTTAATAAAATGATAGGGGCCAAGTTGGGAAAAAATAAAAAAAAAGTGATACTTACCTCCTAGTCCCCTGCTGCTAACACTCTGAAGCTTTGAAGCTTCACAGGATCAGGTGCTCTTTATTTGTCCCAACACAATGGAGAGGCTCTGTCTCCATAGTTCTAACTGCTCTTGTGTGTTGGAATGAGAATACAGAAGTGGAGAAGAGAAGTGGATTCCAGGGAGCGTCAGAGACAACAGTGGGGAACTGGGAGGTAAGTATCACTTTTTTTTCAATTTTTCCCCACTCTGGCCCATTTACCTATATTTTATTAAACTGGACAAATTTAACAATATCACACATCAAGCTGAGTTCAGTGATCTCAAAGAGCAGTTGACAGATCAGATTATTTGAATTATGGTTCCTTATCATGGTCCATTTTTTTAAATTTCCACCATAAATTTCTGATATCCAGACTGTTTGCTGGCCAAGTCATTGAGATAATTCTCCTTTCATGTAGAAAAACTGTACCACTGGCTAGATGCTGTATGGTTTAACGAATATTTTCTTCTAACCTGGATTACCCTTAGTTTGTTTGCTGGACTACTGCTTGTTTTCAAATTTATTATATAACCGGGAAGGAGTTAACCGGCCAGTCCGAGCACCGCACCCTAGCAGAATGCCTTACAAGGAGTAACAACAAAGTGGGTGAGCTGACTACAATTTATACATTGACTGGCTAGATGCATTATCAATCTGAAAAATGACTTCATCATCAATACACCTATCTTCTATGAATAGAACAGGAAAAGTCTCCAAAATTGCTATGTTCACCTGTAAAATGGCTATGGAGATAATGATTGCCTGACATCCATATCATAAATCAGTGGGGAATGTTATTGTTTGGCACCAGGCAAAGGTTCCAGCATGATCTTCTTGGCCAATACAGGCGTGTTACTACAATACATGACTTACCACTTTCTTTTTGCTAAATGCTGCAACCAGAGTCAGTGGACATTTGAAGTGGTGCTAATGCAATTTCCTTGTAATTTGGGATCAAATATGCCCTACTATCCCTTAGTTGCTGTGGGAGAAGAACTAGAGGACTTGATGTATCAGAAGTAAAAGACTTGTTAAAGAGAATTGAATTGGCAGGAAACTAGTAAAAAGAGACTTATGAGAAAAATAAAGGATCTTGCATCTGAATACTGTTAAATTCTGTTCCTTAAAGGGGTTTTGCCACAATGTAATGTTGACGTGGGATCCTCCAAAATTGATATTTAATCACTTTTCTAAATATATGTGATTACAAAAAGTGAAGCTTCTGAGAGCTACAGCATTTCTCAGTCCCCCTTAGTTACCTGAAAGTTTGCATTAGACACGACCAGAGGAGCTGACAGGCCGCACTTGCGTGAAACACTTCTTATCTGATGACAGGGAAAATGAATGAGCTTTCAAGGGACTGGGGAGAAAGTGCAGTGTATCAGCCTGTGTTTTGCTGTATAGATAATCCACTGTTGTAATTTTATTATTTAAGTTAAGTTTTGAGATGCTCCCTTATTCCTCACTCTCTGCTCACCCCCTCACTCTCACCCCTGCACCATGCATGACTCAGCATGATTTGTTTATATTCTACTCTGTGCTGATAAGGAGGTAAGTAACTTACATCCTGGCAAAACCCCTTTAATTAGTTGTTGGCAATGTGTAAGGCCCCATTCACATCACATTTTCAGGCTCCACCACTTATATGAAACTAAATACCTATACAGAGTTATTCCGACATATAAGTCAGATCACCTGTGGCATAGTGTCATGTACACGCCTACCAGCATGTGACTGGGGGCCACTGTAATGGAGTCGATTTATTTCCACTTGCGCTCACCTCTCAATCAGGTAGCGAATCAATCATAAATAGCACCCCAAGACAGTTACAGCACCCCAAGTTATACGCTGCCACCACCTTCCTTCAATACTCAAAAAGAAAAAGAAATCAGAGGGAAAGACTCTGATGCAAAAATACTTTCAAACACTTCAAAACGCTTACCGGGTTACCTCACTGCTCTCCAGCAACTACCGGGTTAAAAAATACACTTCTTCAAGGTTATGGATCCGTGCAGCGACAAGAACTGACGTATTAATGGTAACTAATAAGAGGAGGTACAGTGCTTACATAAACAAAATATAATAACAATGACTATGACATACGCATCAAACAGTTACAAAATAAATCTTAGAAATGATTAGAAAGATTTCACACTTACAAATGCTTAAGCTTTAAGTACCTATGGGTATGGATTTATGGAGATTGAACAAAGATCAATCTGAAATTGGACCCCAGGCTATGAACACAGCTTTGAGTCTGGCCATGTGTTTTATAGGCCCAAATCTCTGTCCAGGTTTCTCCTCCTCTCTCATAATTTCAGCTGCTCTTTTACTCGCTGAAAATATAATGAGGTGGGTGAACACTTGATGTCTAATGAGGGTTGTTGCTTACTATCCACACTAGATGGCAATCACGGACTGCGCTTCTGCTGTGGACAGATCAATGACCTCTGCACTGTTGTGCCTAATCGTTTATGGTTCTAGGGGTCATAAGCCACATCTGTTATATGATAGAGGGAGAGAAGCTGAGCTGTGTGATATCTAGGGTTATATGATAGAGGAGAGGAGCTGAGCTCTGTGATATATAGGGTTATATGATAGAGGGAGAGAAGCTGAGCTCTGTGATAATATAGTGTTATATGATAGAGGGGGAGGAGTGAGCTCTGTGATATATATGGTTATATCATGGAGGATAGAAGCTGAGCTCTGTGATATATAGGGTTATATGATAGAGGAGAGAAGCTGAGCTCTGTGATATATAGGGTTATATGATAGAGGAGAGAATCTAAGCTCTGTGATATATATGGTTATATGATAGAGGGAGAGAAGCTGAGCTCTGTGTTATATAGTATTATATGATAGAGGGAGAGAAATTGATCTCTGTGATATATAGGGTTATATGATAGAGGGAGAGAAGCTGAGCTCTGTGATATATAGGGTTATATGATAGAGGGAGGGAACTGAGCTCTGTGATATATAGGGTTATAAGATAGTGGAGAGAAGCTGAGCTCTGTGATAGGGTTATATGATAGAGGAGAGAAGCTGAGGTCTGTGATATATGGGGTTATGTGATAGAGGAGAGAAGTTTAGCTCTGTGATATATGGGGTTATATGATAGAGGAGAGAAGTTGAGCTCTGTGATATATTGGGTTATATGATAGAGGGAGAGCAGCTGAGCTCTGTGATATATAGGGTTATATGATAGAGGAGAGAAGCTGAGCTCTGTGATATATAGGGTTATATGATAAAGGAGAGAAGCTGAGTTCTGTGATATATAGGGTTTTTTGATAGAGGGAGAGAAATTGAGCTCTGTGAAATATAGGGTTATTTGATAGAGGGAGAGAAGCTGAGCTCTGTGATATATAGGGTTATATGATAGAGGGAGAGAAGCTGAGCTCTGTGATAGGGTTATATGATAGAGGAGAGAAGCTGATCTCTGTGATATATGGGGTTATATGATAGAGGAGAGAAGCTGAGCTCTGTGATATATTGGGTTATATGATAGAGGACAGCAGCTGAGCTCTGTGTATATAGGGTTATATGATAAAAGGAGAGAGCTGAGCCTGTGATATATAGGGTTATATGATAGAGGGAGAGAAGCGAGCTCTGTGATATATAGGGGTTATTTTGATAGAGGAGCTGAGCTCTGTGTTTATATAGGGTTTTAAATGATAAAGGAGAGAAGCTGAGCTCTGTGATATATAGGGTTATATAACAGAGCAGGATTTCTGAGTAAAAAGCAGAGAAAATCAGATTTAGGGAAAAGCTATCAATCACTGTATAAGGGTGGAGTAACAGGACTCCTATTGTCTCTTAAGGAGTCTAGTCAGATGTTTCTCTGCTTTTAACGCTGAAATCCTGCTCCAAATCCAATAAACCTACAGTACATACCACAGAGCACAGCTTCTCTCCCTCTATCACTTTCTGCTCTCAGAGAGGGTAGCATAAACTACCTGACAGGGTCCCTTTAAATGTGGGACTCCACCTCTCATTAAAAATTGTGTTTTCATACCCTCTCAGAACTTCAACCTAATCCAGTGCAAATGGACACACATGCTCATAAGCTCAGTACCACTATCTAAATCCTGTTGTATATGTGAGCCAGTGTAATTACTGCTACTGCATATGCCAGCTAGTAAGAATAAGAGCACTAGAAGCAGCCTCTTCTCACCAGCGCTGAACACATGAGGTGCACGTTCTAAAAGGGAATAAAAGTAAGAGCAGGGGGTTCCATACAAATGTATGTGCAATATGTGGACACAGAGGCAGTTTTTTGAATGATTACAGTTCTAAAATTGCTATTTTTATGTGATCTAACAGAGAAACTCAAAATGCAGTAGCGTGGGACAACCCTTTTTATCAAAATTGGTTTTGTAGACCACAGCCCCTTCAAAGCAAAGCTCTAGTTTGGAGCTACTTTAAAGAATGTATTACAGTATACTTTAATATACCTCTGTTATAGGAAATATAATTATATTTTTCTTTATTCTATGAGCTTTCAAATGAAGATAAAAAGTGAATGGGAACCATCATCAGGATACTTAAACAGCTTTCGCCCTCAATAAAACTTGCAATCCTTCACATAAAACCGGCCTCCTACTGCTGCTACTTTCCATTTTTACAAGCTAGTGGTGTTGACTGCATGGTCTAGAAGAGGATGAATCAGGCTAGGACAAGTTGAGTGGGTGATTGTGATGGATGAGAAAAGTCCATAAACTGAATGCTTAGTATTGGGGTCATTAATAATACGTGGAATACTCTGTCAAAATGAAGATAAAATGCAGCTGCTTTCATTTACTGCTCAAGAGCCTCGAAATTGTATTTCGAAGTTTAAATTTGATTTAATTACCCAAGATTTTTCCTTTACATTTCACTAATAAATATATGTATATTGAAGGACCCATATACATGCTAATTTAACCTTATCCACAACCTTCTCTTTTTTTTGACCATATATCAGAAGCAAAATTTATATGATTTGTTTCCATAGTATAGAATTATTTGAAAAATGACATACTTATTTACTATGGCCTATAAGACTGTCCATTTAAAATGTAATTGTATTCAGGATAACAATGGTACCTGGTAGATGGTCTTTATCTAATGAAAATGAACTATTGCATAGGTATATGTGACTAATACATACCATGTAAATGAATGTCACATAGAATATTACTTATGTCATAGTTCATTTTCATTATAATATAACTTAAAATACAAATGCTAAAAGTAGTGGCCTATTTAGAAGAGAGGGTGTCTGATAGCAAATAGTAAAATGAGCCCATAGGGATTTCATCCTAAAAAAAGGACTGAAGGAGTTGTATGCCACAGAGCTGAGTGGTTTGCACGATTGTTTATAGGTGTAGTTATGCAAATAGGGACTGTGTTAATATAATGTATGTTAATGCAAAAAGAAAAAAAGAAATTGACATATAAAAATATGCTTTTCGTTTTTATGTCATTTTTTATATTACATTTTTTTTTATAAAAATGGTAGAAAAAAGGCTGTTTTCCACTTTTTAAAATTTATATACCGTGTATACTCGAGTATAAGCCGAGATTTTCAGCCCAAAAAAATGTGCTGAAAAATCCCCCCTCGGCTTATACTCGAGTCACTGTCGGCGCTCGGGCGCTGCGATGGCCCGGGCGCCGGCAGGGACACTTCAGTTATACGCAACTCCTCAGGGAGCGCATATAACTGAAGGCCGAGTCAGCTGACAGCGTCCGGGCGTTGCGGTGGCCCGGGCACTGTCGGCGATCTCTTCCCCTGTATGCTACTCCTCAGGGAGCGCATACAGGGAAGATAACACTGCGGAGCAGAGTGGACTCCGGATGACCTCAGACTCACGGCTGTCCAGAGTATCCGGCACAGGCAGCGTGTGTCATCATGCTGTGTGCGTGGCCTGATGACATCACACGCTCTGTGCCGGCAAGAAGACAGAGCGGCAGGGAGGCGGAGCGATGAGGAGGCGGAGCCGCGGGGGATTGAGGTAAGTACTTGCATTTATTTTTGCCTATGCCTGCCTTGGGGGGACAATTACCTGCCTATGCTGCCTTGGGGGACAATTACCTGCCTATGCCTGCCTATACCTGCCTTGGGGGACAATTACCTGCCTATGCCTGCTTATGCCTGCCTTGGGGGGACAATTACCTGCCTATGCCTGCCTATACCTGCCTTGGGGGGGACAATTACCTGCCTATGCCTGCCTATACCTGCCTTAGGAAGACAATTACCTGCCTTGGGGGGACAATTACCTTCTTATGCCTGCCTTGGGGGGACAATTACCTGCCTATGCCTGCCTATACCTGCCTTGGGGGGACAATTACCTGCCTATGCCTGCCTTATACCTGCCTTAGGAGACAATTACCTGCCCTGGGGGGACAATTACCTTCTTATGCCTGCCTTCGGGGGATAATTACCTGCCTATGCCTGCCTTGGGGGGATAATTACCTGCCTATGCCTGCCTTGGGGGGACAATTACCTGCCTATAAATGCCTATAACTGCATATTGGGGACAATTACCTGCCTATAATAGCCTATACCTGCTATTGGGGACATATACTTGCCTATATCTGCCTATGGGGGACATTAAACTGCCTATACCTGCCTATGGGGGATATATACCTGCCTATGTAATTTTATTGCTATATATGTTTACGTTTGAAACTTACCAGTAGCCGCTGCATTTCTCACCCTAGGCTTATACTCGAGTCAATAAGTTTTCCCAGTTTTTTGAGGCAAAAGTAGGTGCCTCGGCTTATATTCGGGTCGGATTATACTCGAGTATATACGGTATGTATTTTTTACAGCAAAAGTGGCGCTAAAATAAGTTTTATAATTGTGTCATTTTTCAGTCACGGATGTTAATGTATAAGTGATGGAAAGTTTTAGAGTCATCGGGGTCGGGGCTAGAAGTCGCAGTTTGGACTTTTAGTATTCATTTTAATAACATTTTATTTTTGTGTATTATTATTATTATTTTATTTTACATATTGTGCCCCCTATAAGGTCAGAAAAATACCTTTGATTTCTCCTGGTGTATTAGCCCCAGTTACAGATGAAATCAAAGGGTGATATATATCCCCAGAACTCACTGTAGAGTGGGTGCCATCCAGCTGTACTGCCCAGCATCCAGTAAAGCTAGGTGGCCTCCAGTTCTGGTGTACTCTGTGGGGGATGGGGTGTTTCCCAGCTGTACTGGATAGCCTACCTAGCATCCAGTAAAGCTAGGTGACACCCCATTCCACACAGGTGGCACCCAGTTTTCTTATTATGGAAAGCTGGGTGCCATCTGTGGCAGATGAGCATCACCCAGACTTCCTGCATGCTGGACAGGTCAACCAATCTATGTGTATGTAATGTTTCTGTATATTTACAGGTTTCCCTTTCGCATCATCTGTAGATCTATTTTTTTTATTGGTTAAAAATGCTGGTGTTGGGGAGCGTTTTTGTTAAATAAAATTTGTTTTTGTGTTTATTGTCCGTGTTTTTTTTTTCCATTTAATTCCAGTGTTAGTAATGGATGCGTCTGACAGACACCTCTCAATTACTATAGCTGGGGCTTGGTGTCAGCCAGTAGTGGTTCTTGTTGCCCTAAGGCTAGCACTCTCTCACTATTACCTCAGTATCCAATGCACCAGGAATACTGGGAAGAGCTTGGTAGCCATCAGAAGGGACTGATGCGGGCTGGTATTTTGGGGAAGGTCAAGGGTCCAATATCCATGGACCTTCCCATCCTGATAGCATCAGGCTGAAGCTCCTGGCTTTACCTTAGCTAGTTATGGAAAGGGGAGGATCTTTTTATTTATTAATTTATTTATTTATTGTAAGTCTAAATTTAGGCATACATTTTAATCAATAAGTGAATAAATAGTTTAAAAAAACAACAACATGACATCTACCTCATTTTTCATTACCAGCCAAGGGTAAAACCAGCAGCTGCAGGTTGATTATATCAGGATGAGGGTCCATGAATATTGGGCCCTTCCCACCCTAAAAATACAAGCATGGAGCCCCCCAGAAGTAGACCATCACATTAGAGGGTCCACTTCTGATAGTAACCTGGCTCTTCCTAGTACCCCTAGTATACTGGCTGCTGGGGTTATAGTGACATGGGGTTGATCACAGCCTTGAGACAAAAAAAAAGTTGTCTGACAAGTCCTAGCGCTAGTAATGGAGAGGTGTCTGTCAGACATTTCCATTACTAACACTGGAATAAAATGGTTAAAAAACACAATGAGCGACATGTATGAACGTTGGCGCTGACAGGCCACTTATAAATTGCTTTAATGCAGTGTAGAATGCACCAGAATGTATGAACCTGTTCTTCTGCAGGTCATACATACAGGCGCATTGTAGTGCCAATATGACAAATATGGTCCAGGAGGACCACCCTTAACCTGGTCTGGCTGTTCTAACTGTCCTGCACCTAGTTATGGCATCATAGAATTTGTCTACTTCTATGAATGTCGTACGACGCCCCCAGGACACCCCAAATCTTTGGCGCATTAAAAAGTGTTTTTGGCACATTACAAAGGCACTTATCGCGCCAAAGTTTGGAGTGCACCTGTTCATACATTCTTTTTGGCTCAAAGTATGCCAAATTCATACATGTCGCCCAATGACACTATACAAAACATTTTATTTAAATAAACAATCCCCAACATCAGCCCTCATTGACCATTTTATTAGCAAAAAAGGATCCATTGCTGATCCAATGAATCCAGCATAGTCCAAAGTGTAGACCTGTATAAAAATAAAAACACTGCAAAAAATATGACAGTACTAAACTTCATCCCTTACACCCCCTGAAAATCATGCCAGCATCTGGGGTTGCAGGTGTGGCAGAGCGACCTTAGGCGGTCGCATGGTGCTGCCAGGTCACCTGCTAGAAACGTGTCACCGAGGGCCTCGTCTCGGTGGGGGAAGCCAGTTTCTGTCTGTCAGCAACACTAGGTTGCTGACACCTATACGTAGTACAGCTGATACCCAGCCATTATGGGCTGGCTTTTCCCGGATCAACTGCAGTTGGTGGGTGGCTGTTACCATGGCAGATCCCTGGAGGGCTATAAAAGGCCTGGGACTGCAGGGGGTGTGTGGTCTGCTACCTGTAGTGTGGAGCGGCTGTGGAGCTGGAGAGAGGCTCTGGCCCCCAGAGACTTGGCAGAAGCCTAAAAGTGTGCGGTGATGATAGATCCAGACCACTAATAGACAGGGTCTATATTATTGTGAGTTGCTGGCTAGACGGCCTAGGATTTGATTTATGTACCTGTTTATGTTGTATTTTCGTGTGCCTCAATAAAGCTAGCTGAGGCCAGGTTAAAGAGATGCCTGGTGTCAGAATGTTGATGTGCCAATACCGATCTACCAAAGACGGAGATCCTGTGAGCTAAAGTATCCCCAGGAAGGTCCAGGATGGCATCCAAGCGCTAAGTGAGGCGTTACACAGGGTATAGAGTTCAAGCTGCACAATATGATTCTGGGGAGTACAGGTCACAGCCGCAGCCCAATGCTGCCCTCCCCCAAGGAGATTGTGTATGGTGGTTAATGGTTAATTCAGCAGGGACAAGTCATGGCCGGGAGAAGTCATCATGGAAGTCATCATGGGAAGAACAAAGGAAAATCACAAGGAATTGGAACAAGAGGGAAAACCCCATCTGGGGGCCCCATTGCCAATGTAGTTTATGATAAAAAAGGGCCTCCAGAGCTGCAAAGAACAATATACCATTGGAACATGGAACATGAGCGGGATAACCATAGGAACGCTGGACATTATTAAGAGGGAAATGGAAAGTGTGAATGTGGGCCTAATGGGAGTCCATGAAGTGCACTGGATTTCATCTATGGTTTTTAGCTCAGACTACTGCACTATTTATTACTTAAGCAATGCGATGCCAACAATATCAGATTTACATCTCAGGAAGTCTTTGAGCACAGTTTTTCTGATGCCATAGACTCTACCCATTAAAAAGGCTTTACCTTATCATCAAAATGACTGCAATTTACAGCCACAGTTCAGTTTCAATAGGTTTGCAGATATATCCAGTCCTGTGACACAGAAAATATCCAGTCTTCCTTCTCTAACCCCAAGAATTTGAGTGTTATGGATAGAGTGTAGAGAGCTAAAGCTAAATGTAGGGCAATGGCAGGGAAAATAGAGTATTACATTGGGCTCCTTCACATGAATGTGCAACCATGTACATCATGTCACCTGTGGGAGATGTTCTTTGTCTTCAGCTCTTTATTTTGCCTCATAGCACAGCAATGTCCCCCTCGATGATGTTCATACATTCAAATAGAAAATATAGAAAGGGATTCATAGGAATCATTCCCTTCTGTAAAATGTTACGGTAAATTAAAAATATAAAATCTGAATGTTCCAATCACTTGTAATTACAGAGCTGAGAGAAGAATAACATATTGTTATACATTCTGACCAGAGTAATAAAATATGAGCATATGAATAATATATGAACAAGTTCTAAAAGCTCACCAAGTCCATTAATGAGGGAATTGAATTAGCACCTTATACTGTAGCTATTGTAGTAACCAAACTAACTATGGTTATGGACATGGTTTCATAATTCATATTTTTCCAACATTAGAACAAATGTACCGTCAGAAAATGATATATTATTTATAGGGGTTTTATCGTTTGAAGTGTTCATGCTCTTCAGATAATTCTATGAGATTGACTTTGAAATCAAGGGGCGGGTCTCTTCTCTCAGCAGGCGTGTCTCTCCTGCCAGGAGGTGTGTTTCTCCTCTCAGCAGGTGTTTCTCTCCTGCCAGGAGGTGTGTCTCTCCTCACTGAAGAGCTGTGACATCATCATTCTGTATTTGCAGTAAAAGAGGAAGAATGTCTGGACAGAACAGATCTGCAGCCTTCTGCAGTGTTCTCTTGTGTCTGCAGAGCCTTCATCTCCAGGATCCACAAGCTCCTGCTATAACCAGTTATACACATAGCCTGAACTGATTAAACACATGTGAGGAATGCACACTGCCCCCCCTCCTCGCCCTCTGTTATCAGGCAGGAGACTGTGTGACTGTTATATGGAGGAATCACAGGACATAAGAATGTGTTATATGAGGGGATCTATGAGTTAAACAGTCAGTAATTACCCAGATCATTCACCTTAGAGCTGGGAGATGAGTATACAGCTGGTTTTACTTTCGGTTTTAACAGTTCAGATGGGAGTAAACACAGAGTGTGCAGGCAGTCAATCACAGCACAGGGAGCGTGTCCGGGGTGTTTCCTGTTTGGGGGTGTATCTCAACAGGCTGAATTAAATGTCAGTCAGCCAATCACAGTGCAGGGGGAGTGTCCAGGGAAGAATCCGTCCGGGGGCATATCCTGACTAACCAATCACAGAAAAGTGGGCGTGTCCCGACTAGCAGAAATAGAAAACAGATGCACAGATATGCTCATACCTACTATACTAAGTAATGCAACCCAATTACAAAAGTGCTTATTTTTACTGTCCCCATATCTGAGATATGATCTTGTAGCGAGAAAAACCCTTTT